>CAUDMG010002030.1:307500-392500 GCA_958450375.1 Homarus gammarus
AAGTTAAAGGAACGATTATTACAGGAACTCTTTTTCTTTTGAGGAGGAGAGGGGGAGGGGGAGGGGGGAGGGGGGAGGGAGGGGGATTTCTAGATTGTCTTTTTATTTCGTTTGAAGGAAAAAAAAATGTGTCAGATGCGACTTTCCATAATATTTTCACGTGGATGGAAGTCTCCCTTACAATAAATAAATAAATAAATACATAAAAATGAAATAAATACAAAAAATACAATCTGCCCACATAACATTACCATAGCGGTGCATATAATAATCAACTAGTGACGCTATTGCTGTAAATTATCATAGTCACCGCTCGACGCTTCCATTAGTACGTTTTCTTTAACCCACAACAAGAAGAAAACAGAAGAAAGAACAAGAACAAGAACAACCCACAGCATGACGGGAAGAAGAAAGTGAACACTCCATCATCCTAAGGTAGGTGCCAGGGTCTATCCTCCATTAATGACATGCAAAGTAGTTCCCGGGTGGTGATATAATTTTTCCCTCCAGTCAAAAAGAAAACAGAAAATGAGTCTCTAATGACGCAACCCAGTGCAACCAATACACTAGTTCGGCAACTCCCTGACAGCGACTCTTATACTAACTGGGAGAGGGGTAAGGGGGAGGTGGGATGGAGGGGAAGGGGGAGGGGGGATGGAAAGGAGGGGAGGGGGGTGCGGGAAGGGAGGAAGGGGAAGGGGGATGGGATGGGAGAAGGAGGAGGTGGAGAGGGAGGATGAGGGGGCGCAGGAAGGGAGGGAGGGAAGGAAGGAAGAGAAGGGGACAAGGGGAGGTGGGAGGGAGGGGAAGGGGGGGGACTGTTCTACTCAGCCTTATCGTAACCAACCCTCACATTCTCTCACAGTTTGTACCTAAATCTATACCTCATTATTATGGACAAAAAACCCGTCTCCATATCAGTCAAATTTGGAGGTCATTTTGATCGAACTACAACCCACAATAACAAATTAAAACACCATTTTGTAACGTAATCTTTCTACCTTGGGGTCCTAATTAAACATATCTCAATAGTACAGTCACGGTAATATTATGACGCCATTTTGTAGCGTAAAGTTGAAGCTATGAGGAAGGGAATGAAAGAGGCGAAATTCACCACCTCCCAACTTGTTGATATCCAGCCCCAGGGTCAGGTATTTTTGTCACCTCTTAATTTTTTTTTTTTTTTTGGTCATTAGGTATTCATTGCTTTCAAAAGATATATACAAAAATTAATACAAATATCTCTCCCTCCATTTCATCCACTCGACGAAAAAAACAATGATTTCAACTACGAATTTTATTGAGTATATTTTTTTTAATAGAGGTTAGAGGTTTTGGTTTTAACTCACATTAACAAAAAACAAACAAATAATAAATGAAAAAAAAATACTCGTTTGTAAACAAAAACAAAAACAAAAAATTCCTGGACAAGCAAATTTCTAAAACTCCTATTAATATAAAACTAAACCATAACAAAACACTACCATAACCATACCTAACCTACCTAACCTAACCTAACCTAACCAAAACCCAACCCCCCCCCCCAAAAAAAAAATAATAATAATTCCTCCACCTAGTATGATAAAAGTCAACTCTAATCACCTGTTATAACTCTAATCACCTGTTATCACTCTAGTCACCTGTTATCACTTTAATCACCTGTTATAACTCTAATCACCTGTTATAACTCTAATCACCTGTTATCACTCTAATCACCTGTTACCACTCTAATCACCCTTTCATGTACGTTCATTGTACCGTATATCTTACTCTACCACCAGTCGCTACGGTGTTTGTCATCAGTGATATAAATAGCGAAGTTATCATTGGCTTTACGTATGAGAGAGAGAGAGAGAGAGAGAGAGAGAGAGAGGTATTGTATGTGTCATTTGGATGCTACAGTAAGAAGCACGGGTGACGGAGGGGTGACGAAGGGGTGACGGAGGGGTGACGGAGGGGTGACGGAGAGGTGACGGAGAGGTGACGGAGGGGTGACGTTGGGGTGACGGAGGGGTGACGGAGGGGTGACGGAGGGGTGACGGAGGGGTGACGGAGGGGTGACGCAGTAATAAGCAGGGAGCTGGGGCGACAGGGTAAGGGGGTAGGGGGAGGTCAGATATAATGGTAGTTCTGCAAAGTAATGAAGAAGAAGAAGCAGAAGAGAAAGAAGGAAGAAAATGATAAAGAAAGGAAGAAAGGAAAAGGAAAATGAAGAGAAGAAGAAAGAAAACGAAGAGAAGAAAGTAGAAGAAAATGAAGAGAAGAAAAAGGAAAAAAAAAAGAGAAAAAAAAGAGACAGAAGCGATAAGAAGATGAAGCAACCAAGGTATCGAGGAGAGGACTTGGGTGATATGAGAGGAGGGGGCCCCTTTGTCTGCCACGTCGGTAAACACACACACACACACACACACCGTCGTCACTCATTCAGAACACGTCAGTCAACCACGCCGTCCAAGATTTATTATTGATCACCTAACATATAGCAGGTTCTGGTGTGAGAGAGAGAGAGAGAGAGAGAGAGAGAGAGAGAGAGAGAGAGAGAGAGAGAGAGAGAGAGAGAGAGAGAACCATTACCTATTAACACGAAAGAACATACTTACACATTTCCCCATCGATATGTACGTATACATCCATGTACGTACAGGAACAAGTATATGTATGTATGTGTGTGTGTGTGTGTATACAATCCCTTCCTTTCCTTTATCTTCCCCTTCCTTCCCTCTTCCTCCCTCACCTCTCCTTCCTTCCCCCTCCTCCACATCACCTTCCACCCCCTCCCCTCCCTCTCTCTCCCCCACCCCTCCCCTCCCTCTCTCTCCCTCACCCCAACCCATTAAGACCACTTGCTCCCACATCCTGCTACTGCATCTTAATACACTAAATCCGGCGAAATTGTCCGGGCCGCCTCGTAATTAATGGCCCTAAGATGAATGGCCTTGTATATAATGTAATTTACAATGCAGACACCAATGAGGTCTACTTCCCCCTGTATCATTATATACCTCGGGTTATATGTCATCACACACACACACACACACACACACATGCAAGGGGTCATTAGGGGCTAGTTTAGGGCTCCAGGTGTTCTCTTACTGTGTGTGTGTGTGTGTGTGTGTGTGTGTGTGTGTGTGTGCATCATCCTCTCGTTGCATCATATAGCGTTAAATCATTCTTGTGCCCCATTATTCGTCATATTCTCCACCTATAATGCGTTAAGGATTATTATCAATCAGAATTATACGTAATGTCACTACGTAATAAAGACATAATAAGGTATTCTCTAACGCGATTATACATTATTACCTATGTGAATTATAGCTCAAGGTACTGTTCATTTACCTATAATTAAAACTTACCTAAGTGTATAATTTATATACTTTGACGTCATCATTAAGAAAAAAGTATATTTATATTTCTTTTATACACACTAATTCATTTTTAAACTCGACTTCCTTTCTCAAAAAAATATAATAATACAAAACTATAAAATGAAAAAAAAAATGATACTCAATTATACTTATCGAGTATGTTGTTGATATGATGTCGTCTGAGTATGTTTGTTGACTGGTGAATATGTTGTTGCAAGTTATCAACATTACAATACTGGCATCTATCCAAGGTCATACATAAGGGTTCTATCTCCATGTTCTGTTTATAGCATTATTCTGCCCCCGAACTCCAGTGGTATGGCATTATCTATCTTAAGAGTTATTTTAAGGCCTTGTAAAACATTATTACAATATGGCTCTCTTGTATATAGATATAGTATGACCTTATAGTTTACAAATATAGCTTGACCCTCCATTATATGTTTACAATATAGCCACCTAACATAAAGGCTATATTTAACCCATTGAATATAATCTTATAATATGGCCCCGGAGTATAAGACTATAATCACTCCATTAAATACCAAATTACAATATGGCCCTCTCCTACATTATGGCCCTGTGTTATAATATGGCCCTATAATAGTATGGCTGAACAGTACAATATTATGTAAATTATATTAAGTAGAGGCAGTAAGATTCTTTTTAATTCTTACAGAGAGAGAGAGAGAGAGAGAGAGAGAGAGAGAGAGAGAGAGAGAGAGAGAGAGAGAGAGAGAGAGAGAGAGAGAGAGAGAGAGTTAGTTCTATCTTTTTTCTTATCATATAATCTCATTTGCATATTACTTCATCCAGCTTCACACTATCAGACAAAAAATAAATAAATATGGTGACAGGTCTTCAGTCTATGGTGTATAAACAGAGAGAATTTATGGCACCATTCCTACACACACGCTTGTCTATGGTGGCACTTCTCTTCAAATATGTGTAGAAGTGCCATTGTCATAATCCATGGTACTGTGGTCCATTTAAGTTCCCTACCATGGTGCCATAGTTTGTACACACACACACACACACACACACACACACACACACACACACAAGGCTCTTCTAGACGTCACTCACACACACTCACTCTGATATTTCCGCCTAGGGATTAAATTCGCCATCGTTTCCCTTTGCATAATAATGTAACGTATTAGCATAAAATATTAATCTCCCCGTGTGTTGAACGAGAAGCTACCGATGCCTCTCTCAACAAAATATACTGAAACCTGTTTAATTTATTTATTTTTTTAATATTTCTCTGTTCCGTCATTGCTCTCTCTCTCTCTCTCCTTGACTCTTAATTCTCTTCACCTCCCAACCCTTCATATACAACTTACTTACTTACTTCCCTATTCCCATCTTTACCTTCCCATCTCCCTACCTGCACGTACCATCATCCATAATACCTCGTAACCAGGTACCAAGTTTCCTCAATTGTGTATATGCAGTTTTAAAATGACATCAAAACCTCATCTGCAGCGCTAAGGTCTCAGGGGGATGGAAAAGGCGAAACACGACCCAAATGAGATACGCGAAACACGACCCAAATGCGATACGCGAAACACGACCCAAATGCGATACGCGAAACACGACCCAAATGCGATACGCGATGATAAAGGTAGAAGAAGCGACTGTTTTTATTTATATATATTATGTGTTTTGCTATTTTTTTTTGGCTATTAGAGAATTGATAAGCAGAGAGGAGGAGGAGGTAGGGATGATATTCAGGCGATCAGGATGTGGACGGCAATCAGATAGTGAGAATGAAGGGGGTGGTTATAAAGGCGATCAGAATAGGGACGGCAATCAGAATGTGGGGTGGAATACAGACAATAAGAATTGGGAGATGGCACAGACGATTAAAATAGGACACAAAGCTCAGGTAATCAGAATGAAGCCCGATTTACACAATCAGAAACATGGATCTGATGGTCTACTATCCATAAAACAAAGTAGATGGATTAAATAGATTATATATTTCATTATATTTTAAGACAATCAGATGTATAGATAGGATGATATAACAATCTGATTCTTTCTACATCGACAATCAGAGGCATCTTTGTGATTGCTTAATGAGTGTAATATAACATAGGGATAAATCAGAGGAGACAATCAGAGAAGATAATCAAATAGACAATCAGAGAAGACATTTAGAGGAGTTAATAAGAGAAGGCAATCAGAGGAGACAATCAGAAGATACAATCAGATAAGACAATCAGAAGATACAATCAAAGGAGACAATCAGATGACGCAATCAAAGGAGACAATCAGAGTAGACAATAAGAGCAGACAATCAGATGAGACAATCAGATGAGACAATCAGAAGAGACAATCAGAGACATAGGTTAAATAATATCAAGCCCAAAAATAAAAATTAATAAATAAATCCTTCGAAACTAAATCTGAAATCCTACTTGGGTACAAACACCAGATTTTCCTACCTATACCAAACGGATTAACAAACAAACAAACAAACAAAACAAACAAAAAATACAAAAGGAAAAATATACCTGGCGACCACAAAAGCTTTTTATCTCAGCTTAGTATAGAGGGGTAGAGAGCAAAGAGGAGTTCAGCTTTACTGTTTATTATTTTTTAGCTTTCTGTCTTCAGCTAACAACAATAACAATAAGATCACCCACTTACAACAACAGTTACAACAACAACAACAGTAACAACAATACCAACAACAACAAAGAAACATTAACAACAACAACCACCACCACTACCAACAACAACAACAACAACAACAATAACAACCACCACCACTACCAACAACAACAACAATAACAACCACCACCACTACCAACAACAACAACAATAACAACCACCACCACTACCAACAACAACCACCACCACTACCAACAACAACAACAACAACAACAACAACAACAACAACCACCAACAACAACAACAGCTAATACCCCCACATTCATCACACATCAGTAGATCACATTACCGGCAATAGAGCGTTGGGCCGTGATTGCTGGTTATTGAGAGTGATTGCATCAAGTTGCCACATTTAGCACACTGTGAGACCAGTAGCGAGAAACGGTGTGGTAATGGGTGGGATGGGTGGTGAGGGTGGGAGAGACGGAGTGGGTGGGATAGTGGGATATATGGGGTGGGTAGAGGGTGAGGGTGGGATTGGTGGGTGGCAGGTACTGGAAGTGGGTGGGATAGTGAGGAGTATATGGGGTGGTGAGGGTGGGAGAGACGGAGTGGGTGGGATAGTGGGATATATGGGGTGGGTAGAGGGTGAGGGTGGGATTGGTGGGTGGCAGGTACTGGAAGTGGGTGGGATAGTGAGGAGTATATGGGGTGGTGAGGGTGGGATAGATGAAGTGGGTGGGATAGTGAGGGTGGGGTAAATAGAGTGGGTGGGAAGGTAATAGTGGCCATGGTAACACATAGTATTTATTCGTTGTACACTGGATAACATCAACGAGTTTTCTCTCTTCTTGACATCATTTCTGAATTGCTGGTGAACTGGCTTTAGACTTAATCAATTTCCTGCCTTCTTATATAAACTGTATATATTGTTTCTTTATAAATAGATAGGTTATATTTTAAAGATTTGAAACAATATACTGTAAATTACTCTCTCTCTCTCTCTCTCTCTCTCTCTCTCTCTCTCTCTCTCAGTAATTATACCGGGAAGTTCACACGAGTCTAGTCCTCGCTGGAACGCGTGTCGACGGGGTGGGGGAGGCTTCACCTGGCCAGGTATGTGCATGACTCAGGTGTGACACAGGCCAGACATACCTCACCTGGCCTGCTGGCTTTGGTGGAGACATGTATAGAACGACTTACTGTACCTGGTCAGATATGTGCGTGTGTCAGTTTGGACAATTGCATGTACGTTTCATTCGGTTAGGTATGTGCGTGGGTCAGTTGTGTAAGTGTGTGCACGCCTCAATTGGCCATGTGTGTGTGTGTGTGTCTCAGGCGGCCAGGTAGACACGTAGAGGGAGTGGGCGTGGCCTGACAGGAATTATCGACCATTGATTGATACTCCCACCAATGAGGCGGTTTAATAAGACTTCGTTACCGGGGGTCTCTGATAAGGTGGTATGGTGCGGCGTGGTGGTGTATTGTGTGTGGTGGTGTAGTGTGGTATGATATAGTGTGGTGTGGTGTGGTATGGTGTGGCGTGGTGGTGTGGTGTGATATAGTGTGGTGTGGTGTGGTATAGTGTGGTGTGGTGTGGTATAGTGTGGTGTGGTATGGTATGGTGTGGCGTGGTGGTGTGGTGTTGTGGTGTGGTGGTGTGGTGTGATATAGTGTGGTGTGGTGTGGTATAGTGTGGTGTGGTGGTGTGGTGGTGTGGTGTGGTGGTGTGGTATGATATAGTGTGGTGTGGTGTGGTATAGTGTGGTGTGGTGTGGTGGTGTGGTGGCTGGGTGCTGGTGTTGTGGTATCTATGTGTTGTGGTGGCAGTGGGAGATGGTGTCAGAAGACTGCGGTGTCAGGGGGTTGTAGTGTAAGGGCTGTGGTAATTGTAGTGTCGAAAGGATTATGTTGTCAAGAGGGTTATAGTGTCAAGAGGCTATAGTGTCAAGAGGCTATAGTGTCAAGAGGGTTATAGTGTCAAGAAGGTTAAAGTGTCAAGAGGGTATAGTGTCAAGAGGCTATAGTGTCAAGAGGCTATAGTGTCAAGAGGCTATAGTGTCAAGAAGTTAGAGTGTCAAGAGGCTATAGTGTCAAGAGGCTATAGTGTCAAGAGGGTTATAGTGTCAAGAGGGTTATAGTGTCAAGAGGCTATAGTGTCAAGAGGCTATAGTGTCAAGAGGCTATAGTGTCAAGAAGGTTATAATAGAGTCAAGAGGGTATAGTGTCAAGAGGCTATAGTGTCAAGAGGTTATAGTGTCAAGGTTATGGTGTGAAGGGGATAGTTTGCGTGGTTGTTAGTACAAAGTGTGACTAATTTCCTATGTGGCCACACCTAATAATTTTAACTGCCGTGTAGGAAATATTTCCCCTGTGTGGCCCCGTACACCTCCTCCCTTACTAACGCTGATAACACTGGGGAACACACTTTCGGTTGCATGAGTTCTGACACTTGATTCTGGTAGATTTGAGGTCACAAATTCTGAAAATGGCATTCGTTTGTGCAGATCAGGTCTAGTTTTGATGCTACGCGGCAATTTACATATCAGGTCGCAGATTCTGAAAATAGCAAAGGGAGGTAATAAGCATATTAGTTTACATTCATCAAATATAATTCTTAATTACATCAGTGCGTCAAATATAGATTTGTGTGTGCATTAGTGCATATCAACAGAACAGCAAACATTTAGCCACGCAGAACTCAATGACTTAGTTCGAGATCTGGGTCTGTCTAAAAAGCTGTCAGAATTGTTGGCTTCACGGTTAAAAGATAAAAACTTGCTGAAAATAGACACAAAGGTAACATTCTTTCGCAACAGAGAAAAGAACCTCTTACAGTTCTTTGATTCTAAATTTGACTTCGTCTACTGTTGTGATATTTCTGGATTAGTCACCGCGATGGGAGCTCCAGGTTATGATCCGAAAAAGTGGCGCCTCTTTATAGATAGCTCTAAGCGGAGTCTGAAGTGTGTTTTATTACATATAGGCAACATCTTTGGCGCAATACCCATAGGGCACTCAGTACACCTGAAAGAAAAATATGAACACATCAAAACGGTTTTGGAGCGACTCAAATATGAAGAACACAAATGGATCATCTGTGTTGATCTAAAAATGGTCAATTTTTTGCTAGGACAGCAAGGTGGGTATACAAAATTTCCTTGCTTTATCTGCCTCTGGGACAGCAGAGCCAAAGACAGACACTGGATTCAGAAGGAATGGCCAGTTAGGGAAAGCCTCAATGTTGGGGAAAAGAACATCATTTATGAATCCCTAGTGGAACGTGAAAAAATTGTTTTCCCGCCCCTTCACATCAAGCTGGGCCTTATGAAACAGTTTGTCAAGGCGCTCGATACTGACAGTGACTGTTTTAAGTATCTGTGTGAAGTGTTCCCTGGTTTAACGCTAGAAAAACTCAAAGCAGGTATTTTCGACGGCCCTCAAATTAGGACGCTGATTAAAGACCAAGCCTTCACTCAATCCATGACTGATGTTGAGGGAAATGCATGGGGAGCATTCGTTTCTGTTGTAAGGAACTTTCTTGGAAACAGGAAATCAGAGGACTATAAAAAGCTCGTTGAATCTTTGATGGAAAGTTTCCATGCGTTAGGTTGCAACATGAGCATTAAGATGCACTTCCTGAACAGTCATCTTGAACTGTTTCCGGCAAACTTGGGGGACGTGAGTGATGAGCAAGGTGAACGCTTTCACCAGGATATCAAAGTCATGGAAGACAGGTATCAAGGTCGCTGGGACATTCACATGATGGCGGACTAATGCTGGAGCATTCAGCGAGACTGCACTGAGAGGCGACATTCAAGACAGTCCATTAAACGCAAGTTTGTGCCTGGCATAGTTCACAAAAGCAACTGATGAATCCAAAATATGCTTGTCAAGGTAAATAAAAGTAATTAAAAATTAATTCTACGTGTTTGGTAATTCCTCTCTGTGTGCTGGTTTAGATTTTTAGCAGTAGTATATGATAGTCTAACTATATATAGTAGTAAATGGTAGGTAACTCACCACAACAAAACTAGACCCGATAGAAAAAAACCGGTGCCATATTTGAAATCAGTGACCTCAATTGACCCAGAAACAAGTCTCAAAATGTATGCAACTGACAAAAAGTTGAATTTTGTTCCCCATTGTTATGCTTCCAATATCTTCCCAGGCTGCAGTACCTCACTGTTTGGTAGCTGTCTACTACCTAACAAAATATTCTAAGCAGAGCGTGGTTTCGATCCACGGACCTCTGGGTTATGGGCCCAGCGCGCTTCCTCTGCGCCACTCTGCTTATATATATATATATTATATATATATATATATATATATATATATATATATATATATATATATATATATTATATATATTATTATTACTACATTTTCGCCTCCCGGCCCGATGTGAGTTGGTGGCCTGTGCCCGGGTGGGCTGGTCCCCGTTAAAAAAAAAAAATCGGGGACCATAAGGACCATAAGGACCGTAAGGAAAAAAATAAAAATAAAATAAAAATCAATGGTGAGAAACAATATATGTATGATTTGTTGTCAATAGTAAGAGAAACAATTGAGACCCTACAATTGTGTGTAAATGAGGCAGAAAGTTAGATCAGCAACCTGGGACTTGGTCACAGTTTTCATGATGTTATATGGCAGCAGGGTCTACCATTAGGCAGGTGAGTATTAATTATAATTAATACTCACCTGCCTCTATTGTTTTACCTCAGGAGATAAACAAAAAAATAAACAAACAAACAAATAAAAACAAATAAAACCAAATAAATATAAATGAAAAAATACAAATAAATAAAAAATATAAATATAAATAAAAAATATAAGAAATACACAAATAAAAATAAACAAATAAATGAACAAATAAATAAAAAACAAAGAAACATATAAATAAATAAATACACAAAATAAAATTACAAATATTTAACGTAGTTTTAACATGACACCATACAAGATATTTTTTTTATTATTTTTTGCAATATTTTTCTCTATTTTGCTTTTATCTATCTATCTATCTATCTATCTATCTATCTGTATTTATGTAATCAGGTGTTTACTCTTATCATTCTGCTCCTCTCCCCTCCCCTTCCCACCCCCTTCCTTCCCTCCCACATTTACTCTCCCATGACACAGGTATTGTCACCACCTAGACGCGTATCTATATATAAATATTTTTTCTAAAGGATATTTTTGTTACCTTTAGTTTTATTGCATATTTCCCATTCCAACGTCCTCTCTCTCTCTCTCTCTCTTTCTCTCTCTTTTTTCACACTCCAGGCGATTCTTCTCCTCCCCACTCTCTCTCTCTCTCTCTCTCTCTCTCTCTCTGACACTCCAGGTGATTCTTCTCTCTCTCTCTCTCTCTCTCTCTCTCTCTCTCTCTCTCTCAGGAATAATTACATAGCTGTTCGTTAAGTGTGAACAGAATAAAAGGCAGGCCAGCAACAATGGTCTTCTCTAATTAAATAGTTTCAATACTAACCTGCAGAAACCACTTACTGTTCTTGTTATTACGTTTGTTGTTGTTGTTTGTATTTGTTTCTTGTAGAGAGAGAGAGAGAGAGAGACCAAAAAAAACCTGTGTATATGTCCGATTATGTGTGTGTTTTTGTGTGTATGTGCGTATGTACGTATATGTAAATTAACATATACGTACATATATTTAACAACATATCTTACCTTCACATAAATATCCTCCCCCCTCATTAACCTCCCCCACCCCCCTCATTAACCTCCCCTACCCCCCTCATTAACCTCCCCCACCCCCCTCATTAACCTCCCCCACCCCCTCATTAACCTCCCCCACCCCCCTCATTAACCTCCCCCACCCCCCTCATTAACCTCCCCCATCCCCCCTCATTAACCTCCCCCACCCCCCTCATTAGCCTCCCCCTACCCCCCCCTCATTAACCTCCCCCACCCCCTCATTAACCTCCACCCCCCTCATTAACCTCCCCCACCCCCCTCATTAACCTCCCCCACCCCCCTCATTAACCTCCCCCCACCCCCCTCATTAACCTCCCCCACCCCCCTCATAACCTCCCCACCCCCCTCATTAACCTCCCCCACCCCCCTCATTAACCTCCCCCACCCCCCTCATTAACCTCCCCACCCCCCTCATTAACCTCCCCCACCCCCTCATTAACCTCCCCACCCCCTCATTAACCTCCCCACCCCCCTCATTAACCTCCCCCACCCCCTCATTAACCTCCCCCACCCCCTCATTAACCTCCCCCACCCCCCTCATTAACCTCCCCCACCCCCTCATTAACCTCCCCCACCCCCTCATTACTCCCACCCTCATAACCTCCCCCACCCCCTCATTAACCTCCCCCACCCCCCCTCATTAACCTCCCCTACCCCCTCATTAACCTCTCCCATCCCCCCTCACCTGCCTCCCCCTACCTCCCTCACCCTCACCTCTCTCACCCTCACCCTCACCTCTCCTTACCTCTACCCCTCACCTCTCCTTACCTCTACCCTCACCTCTCCTTACCTCTACCCCTCACTTCTCTCACCCTCACTTCCCTCACCTCCCACGCTATCCGGCACTCATATGGTTGGATTGACGGTAACGCGGTTGGATTGACGGTAACACGGTTGGATTGACGGTAACACGGTTGGATTGACGGAAACACGGATGGATTGACGGAGGATTGATGTATATACAGACGGATTTACGGACACATGGACGGATTGACAGATACACGGACAGATTGACAGACACACGGACGGATTGACAGACACACGGACGGATTGACAGACACACGGACGGACTGGCGCTGCAGTGGACAAAAATATCTCCTAATCAATGTTGACAGCAGCGTCACCACCACCGCTAGCAGCCACCTCGCTCACTACCACACTATGCGAGGGAGATTAAGCCAGCCTAGGGCGTCTCTAACAACCCAACCACACCACCTCGCTCACTACCACACTATGCGAGGGAGGTTAAGCCAGCCTAGGGCGTCTCTAACCACCCAACCACACCACCTCGCTCACTGCCACACTATGCGAGGGAGGTTAAGCCAGCCTAGGGCGTCTCTAACCACCCAACCACACCACCTCACTCACTACCACACCATGCGAGGGAGGTTAAGCCAGCCTTGGGCGTCTCTAACCACCCAACCACACACCATCTCCTCCTGACGGTGACGAGAGCAGTGATCGCTCTTTCCCCCAGCCCGATATTGTCCAGGTAGGCAAGACCGGGGTGAGACGTGGTTAAGGCCGGGGTGAGACGTGGTTAAGGCCGGGGTGAGACATGGTTAAAGTAGGTCAGCCGCTGGACGCTCATAGCTACTACTGCTGTACTCATCGATTTTACGGTGTGAGTTAATGTTAGTGGCTATTGTCCACACCCTGCTCTCTCTCTCTCTCTCTCTCTCTCTCTCTCTCTCTCTCTCTCTCTCTCACTCATTCTTACTCTCTCTCTCACTCTCTCTCTCTCTCTCTCTCTCTACCTCTCACTCATTCTTCCTCTCTCCTTAACTCTCTCTCTCTCTCTCTCTCTCTCTCTCTCTCTCTCTCTCTCTCTCTCTCTCTCTCGCTCTCTCTCTCTCTCTCTCTCTCTCTCACGGCGCACCCCAACAAGGTCTATCAGCACAAAGACACGTTCCTTCTGTTTCTCCCCACCAGTCTCCCCTCCACCAGTCTCCCCTGCACCAGTCTGCCCCCCCCTCCACCAGTCTCCCCTCCACCAGTCTCCCCACTACCAGTCTCCCCTCCACCAGTCTCCCCTCTACCAGTCTCCCCTCCACCAGTCTCCCCTCCACCAGTCTCCCCTCCACCAGTCTCCCCTCTACCAGTCTCCCCACCAGTCTCCCCACTACCAGTCTCCCCACCACCAGTCTCCCCTCTACCAGTCTCCCCACCAGTCTCCCCACCAGTCTCCCCACCACCAGTCTCCCCTCCACCAGTCTCCCCTCTACCAGTCTCCCCACCAGTCTCCCCTCCACCAGTCTCCCCTCCACCAGTCTCCCCTCTACCAGTCTCCCCTCCACCAGTCTCCCCTCCACCAGTCTCCCCTCCACCAGTCTCCCCTCTACCAGTCTCCCCACTACCAGTCTCCCCACTGCCAGTCTCCCCTCCACCAGTCTCCCCTCCACCAGTCTCCCCACTACCAGTCTCCCCACCACCAGTCTCCCCTCCACCAGTCTCCCCTCCACCAGTCTCCCCACCAGTCTCCCCTCTACCAGTCTCCCCACTACCAGTCTCCCCTCCACCAGTCTCCCCACTGCCAGTCTCCCCTCCACCAGTCTCCCCTCTACCAGTCTCCCCACCAGTCTCCCCTCTACCAGTCTCCCCACCAGTCTCCCCACTACCAGTCTCCCCTCTACCAGTCTCCCCACTACCAGTCTCCCCTCCACCAGTCTCCCCACTACCAGTCTCCCCTCCACCAGTCTCCCCTCCACCAGTCTCCCCTCTACCAGTCTCCCCTTCACCAGTCTCCCCACTACCAGTCTCCCCACCACCAGTCTCCCCTCTACCAGTCTCCCCTCTACCAGTCTCCCCTTCACCAGTCTCCCCTCCACCAGTCTCCCCTCCACCAGTCTCCCCACTACCAGTCTCCCCTCTACCAGTCTCCCCTCCACCAGTCTCCCCTCCACCAGTCTCCCCTCTACCAGTCTCCCCTCTACCAGTCTCCCCACCAGTCTCCCCTCTACCAGTCTCCCCTTCACCAGTCTCCCCTCCACCAGTCTCCCCACTACCAGTCTCCCCTCTACCAGTCTCCCCTCTACCAGTCTCCCCTCCACCAGTCTCCCCTCCACCAGTCTCCCCTCTACCAGTCTCCCCTCTACCAGTCTCCCCACCAGTCTCCCCTCTACCAGTCTCCCCTTCACCAGTCTCCCCTCCACCAGTCTCCCCACTACCAGTCTCCCCTCTACCAGTCTCCCCTCTACCAGTCTCCCCTCCACCAGTCTCCCCTCCACCAGTCTCCCCTCTACCAGTCTCCCCACCAGTCTCCCCTCCACCAGTCTCCCCTCCACCAGTCTCCCCTCCACCAGTCTCCCCTCTACCAGTCTCCCCTCTACCAGTCTCCCCACCAGTCTCCCCTCTACCAGTCTCCCCTTCACCAGTCTCCCCTCCACCAGTCTCCCCACTACCAGTCTCCCCTCCACCAGTCTCCCCTCCACCAGTCTCCCCTCCACCAGTCTCCCCTCTACCAGTCTCCCCTCCACCTGTCTCCCCTCCACCAGTCTCCCCTCTACCAGTCTCCCCTCCACCAGTCTCCCCTCCACCAGTCTCCCCTCACAGTGAAGGAGACGACCAAGGACTCTAAGGACTCTAGCTATCTGTTCTTGGACTCCCCAGAGGACAGTTCCCGATGACAGGCAGATCATCAACTGGAATGTTCCTAAATGAAGAGCGAAACTTCCCCTTGGAATGATTCCCAATAAGGAAAGACTTGGGTTGGAATGACCCCCAAATACGAGGGAGTCGGCTGGAATGAAGCTCACGGAATAAGAAGTTCATTTGGAATGGTTCCCAACAAGGAGAGATGGTAGTTCGGTTGTTAAGTTATATAGGTGAGAGGTTTAATTGGTTTGACACTAATTAAGGAATAGTAAAATAGGAATTGAACTGGAATAAGAAAATAAAGTAGGAATTGAACTGGAATAAGAAAATAAAGTAGGAATTGAACTGGAATAAGAAAATAAAGTAGGAATTAAACTGGAATAAGAAAATAAAGTAGGAATTGAACTGGAATAACTTTAAAACAGGAATTAAATCACCTGGAATTACCCCATAATAAAGCAATATCTAAGCTGGAACGTTAACAAACAGGGACAATCTCTAGTAGGAATGAGAGAGAGAGAGAGAGAGTGTGTGTGTGTATGCGTGTGTGTGTGCAGAAAGTCGATCACGCAGGTAAAATCAGGTAAGGTTTAATCCTTTTTCTAATTAGTTTTCCCTCATCAGTTACCCTCCTCCTCTCCTTTCCTTCTCTCTCTGTTTGTCTCCTCTTCTCCTCCATCTCTCTTTCTGTCTGTCTCATTTACTCGAGCGAATTTAACGATTTTCTCTCTCTCTCTCTCTCTCTCTCTCGTTCATCATAGTGTCACTAAGACGGTGTTATGTTTGTGGGTTAGGGTGGCACTCAGGCAGACAGACAGGCAGACAGACAGACAGACAGACAGGCAGACAGGCAGACAGACAGACAGGCAGACAGACAGACATAAAACAGACAGATAGACAGACAGTTACATCATCCTCCAGAAAGTTTTGTTTATTAAAGCCGCTGTGTTAGTTGATGGCAGCCAGACAGACCAGATGGACTCAAGACGTAACCCCTACCCCCCACTACCTCCTCGTGTCTGGCCATTAAGGAAGACAAACCAAACACGCTCAACTGAGATTACGACACTGTGATTGGTACATGAAGAGTCCTCCTCATAAAGAGTCCTCGTCATAAAGAGTCCTCCTCATAAAGAGTCCTCGTCATAAAGAGTCCTCCTCATAAAGAGTCCTCCTCATGAAGAGTCCTCGTCATAAAGATTCCTCCTCATAAAGAGTCCTCCTCATAAAGAGTCCTCGTCATAAAGAGTCCTCGTCATAAAGAGTCCTCCTCATAAAGAGTCCTCGTCATAAAGAGTCCTCCTCATAAAGAGTCCTCCACATAAAGAGTCCTCCTCATAAAGAGTCCTCGTCATAAAGAGTCCTCCTCATAAAGAGTCCTCGTCATAAAGAGTCCTCGTCATAAAGAGTCCTCCTCATAAAGAGTCCTCGTCATAAAGAGTCCTCCTCATAAAGAGTCCTCCTCATAAAGAGTCCTCGTCATACTAACGCACTCCAGATACAATTAAAGATCATTTAACTAAATTCTAAGTATCTGTCCTATTAATAAAATGCTATAACATCACCCAGCTATTATATAAACTGTTACGATTAATATACACAAGGTTGAAATAGTGTATATACATTTCTATTTACCTATTTTAATATACATAGATATTTTAATATACATATACAGTACATAATGATAGAGATAGCCATTATTTTTGTTTATTTTAATACAGACATAAATATAGATCTATACACACACACACACACACATACACACACACACATACACACATATACACACACACACACACATCATTACTTGTCTGAACATTTACATAGAAAATAACCAAAAACAAAATTGAATAGGAAGAAAAATAATGTGACCTCCAATGCTTCATCTGTTTAAATACATTCCTTCAACCTAACCTGACCTGACCTGACCTGGCCTGACCTAACCTAACCTGACCTAACCTGACCTGACCTAACCAGCCAGACATTTACCTCCTCAAAAACAACACAAAACTCAAGTAATTTTATTCTCCAGAAATTGTCCTGCAATACGATAACAGTCAACGGTATAATCTTTAACGGGAACCACCACAAACAGGAGGGGTAGCGGTTAAGCTCACTACCACTAACAGGAGGGGTAGTAGTTAAGCTCACTACCACTAACAGGAGGGGTAGTAGTTAAGCTCACCACCACTAACAGGAGGGGTAGTAGTTAAGCCCACCACCACTAACAGGAGGGTTAGTAGTTAAGCTCACTACTACTAATAGGAGGGGTAGTAGTTAAGCTCACTACCACTAACAGGAGGGGTAGTAGTTAAGCTCACTACCACTAACAGGAGGGGCAGTAGTTAAGCTCACTACTACTAACAGGAGGGGTAGTAGTTAAGCCCACCACCACTAACAGGAGGGGTAGTAGTTAAGCTCACCACTACTAACAGGAGGGGTAGTAGTTAAGCCCACCACCACTAACAGGAGGGGTAGTAGTTAAGCTCACCACTACTAACAGGAGGGGTAGTAGTTAAGCTCACTACCACTAACAGGAGGGGTAGTAGTTAAGCTCACTACCACTAACAGGAGGGGTAGTAGTTAAGCTCACCACTACTAACAGGAGGGGTAGTAGTTAAGCTCACCACTACTAACAGGAGGGGTAGTAGTTAAGTTCACCACCACTAACAGAAGGGGTAGTAGTTAAGCTCACCACCACTAACAGGAGTGAGGGGGGGGGGAGTAGCGGGGAAAAGCAGTGAGAGAGAAGAGGAAGACAACGACAAGACACAGCCATGTTCTCTACAACAAGACAAAGAGAGAATTTGTCTTCTGACGTGTGTGTGTGTGTGTGTGTGTGTGTGTGTGTGTGTGTATGACTTGACCAGCTCGGGTTTTGTTTGATGCATTATTCTGGGAGTGGGATTTTGGTCAAGGGGATTTTCTTCTGTGAGATTTTGTCAAGTTGGAGATTGTGGGATTGTCTTGGGGGATTTTATTGGTGTATACATTATTTATATACATCCATTTCATCTTTATTTATATATACTTACCCAAAAAAAAAAAATCCCACCATATGTAACTTTTAAGAAACCGTGGAATATAAATACAACAAAAGTGATTATTTATACTATCGAGCATCACACACACAGATAATAGGTCACTGAACGTCGGCCACAGTGAGATGGAAATAGATCATGACGCCAATAAGGGAAGAAAAAATTATATATATAACTCTGGCAATTTTCGTATTCAATTCTGACAGATTAAATTTCACCTAGGAGAGAGAGAGAGAGAGAGAGAGAGAGAGAGAGAGATAAAGAGAGAGAGAGAGAGAGAGAGGTGCACACACACACACACACACACACACACACACACACACACACACACACACACACACACAAAGCCTTGATGTTTAAAGAAATTATTCAGCTCCTAATTTGCATTTATATGATTTTTTTTCTTTCCTATCTCGCTTAACGAACAAAGCAGATTACTGGTCCAATAAAAGGTATATAAAAATAGAAGGGTATTAACTGTAACGAGATGCACCGGTCTTCATCGTCCTAAAATACACTGAAAATATACCCCTGGCTTGAGGTCTCCATCCAACTGAATTTTTTTTTTTTATTATTTTTTTTTTTTTACCAAGAATCGACACGTGGAGAGGAGAGCGGAGGAGAGGAGAGGAGAGGAGAGGAGAGGAGAGGAGGTTGGAACAGACACATCTCATCAAAAATTACCTTCGTTAAGTTAAAATTCCAACCAAGATTCTACCCTCACAAAATAATATAAACTTTGGAATATCATAAACACACAACATATAAAATTCAACATTATATTAAATCATAAATTAAACATCTATCTCTCGAGTCCCTCAAAAACCAAACATTCTTAATTTTTCATAATAATACAAAAATGACTGAGTTAATTAATGATAAATGACAATTGTAATTTTCTTTAATATTGTGATTGAAGATTCATTTTTAAGTTAAATATAATCGACTGTGGTGAAGATTAAGTCCTGTTGGTTAGGTTAGGTTAGGTTAGGTTAGGTCTCCCCCTCTCCTTCTGATGCATTAACCTGTCCTTCACTCAGCGATATAATGAGTAAACTATCGGGAGGGGGGGGGGGGGGTAACGCTCTTGGAATAATCACTCGGTGCATTAGGCCAAGGGAGGATGAGGAGGGGGAGGAGAAGGGGAAGAGGAGGAGAAAGAGGAGGAGGAGGAGGAAGAAGAGGAACATGAGGGAAAGAAGAGGAGGAGGATGCAGAATCAAACCAACAGTAACAAAGTAACAGTAACAAACCTACAGTAACACTATCATTACCTTAGATCTTACGTCACAGTAACAGTCGCCTTTATGACACTCATCCAAAACACTTCACTGGCCAAAACACTTCACTGGCCAAAGCACTTCACTGGCCAGCCAACGACAATATGGTAACGTATAATATATATTTTTTTCCATCGTATCTCCTGAACGGTAAGAAGAATCATCAAGAAAACAAGAACCAGTTTAAAAATATATTAAGCAATGAATACCACTTGGCGTTATCTTCCCCTTGTACAATAACGCCAGGCATACATTCGCCAACCTTCTACCATCAGTATATTTATGTGAGCAGAACAAGAGTATGTCACTTGTATAGGTCAACAATCCCCATTCATTATTCATATCGCCTTAATTAATGAATTGGTTATCGTGTACAAATGGCAGTTTAAAATGTCATGAGCAGTTTGTATTATTTATCACACAGAATGGATGACTTCCTCCTACTCTCTGGCAATAGTTAATGGCTAAACTGGCCTTGTAGAGCTCACTGTCTGACTCCATGTATATCTGCTGCCCAAGTGAGTTTAATTAACCCAGGTGAACATACAGTAGAGTTCACTTAATAAAGAGAAAGTAACTTATGAGCTTAATCTTACTAATTAATTTACAAAGTGAATAAATAAAAAAGTTCACATTTTATATAGAGAATCTAACTTAACCATAACAGTTCAGGTGTTAACAATTGTCTTGATACTGTTTACGAACCCCATAGTACGTGTATATATATAGAGTCAAATTGTATCTGGGTCCAAATAATCAATGTTTTGTTAATACTGAATCTGTACGATAACTCTGAATCCACGATATAACACTGAAACACTATTTAGGGTTCACTTTACAGGCTGATACGATACTGATTTGTAGGAAGACAAGGTTTATTTTGAAGCTCTCGAACACAAACACACAAAGACTCTAATAAACCTCTGACTGTGAGCCTCTTGAACACAAAACACACACACAAAGGCTCCTGTGAACCCCTGAACTTGTTGGGGAACCTTTAAGGCAAAACAAATAAAAGAAAAATAATGCAACACGGAGTTATTGAACCTGACAGCCCGTGAACTTGCCAATAAAAGTTTCTGAATAAATTTTCTGGTCGTAAATATTTCTGCCAGGAAAAAATGCTTATTGTTGCTGTTTTATATTGTTTTTGTTGTTGTTTTTATTACCATTATCATAAATATTGTTTTTGTTGTCATTGTTATTTTCGTAAATCTAATTATTGTTATTAATTTTGTTGTTGTAGTTTAATAATGTTGATCTTATTGTTGTTTATATGACCCTTATAATTATCATCATTATTATTATTGTTATTTTCACAATTTTCACCATTATTATTAATTTTGTTGTTATTATTAATGTTTCTCATGTTCTTGTTCTTTTAAGTATTTTTTTATGATCGTCTTGTAGTGGATAACACATTGTAAATAATTTGGCATTAGTATTAAATCTATGATGACGAGAAAAGCAAATGATGGTATGATTATTTTGCTAATAACATCATTTACAACAACAATGATGATGATGACGCTGACCTTATTTACTAATGTTAAGGGTAATGATAATGTAAATGCTGATACTACATTAATTTTGATAATAATAGCAAAGATATTGTAAGCAAGAATACAGTGCCTGCCTGTTGCCCCAGAAAAGAAAATTAAAGTTACCTCATATATCAAGTTGCAGGAACACCCACAAGAGGACACAAAACAGGTCATAATTTTCCCAAAATACGGAGGGTCAATACTGAGCAGGGGAACTTGTCTAAGACTTTGTTAGATCACATGCAAGCGCTAAAGTTTCCGGGAAATTCATTTTAGTTTGTTTTTTTCTGTTATTACGTTCATTAGATGGCCTCACGCACACATACAAACACACACGCACACACATACACACACACACACACACACACACACACACACACACACACACACACACACACACACACACCATGAACAGAGGTTATCATCACGAATTAAACAAAGAATTCTACGTATCACACATACACACAGACATAAATTACTAAGTCGTCTCTTGTCACGGAAGGTAAAATTATTAGATGACAATAACTAATCCAAGTGATGTAGCCATGGGTTATGCTAACATCCAGCGTGTCTGATAAAACCAACTCCATTATCCTAACCTGCTATCCTACTGTCTCTATGTAATTATATCCTCCTTGACAAGTGACATTTCCCCAGATAAATAAACCATTGCTAAGTTAAACCTATCATTGGCTTTCTTTTTAAACTAATAAATAAAAAATGCTGACTTATGCCAACATTACTCACTCAAGTATGATATATGGTCAGTCCAAATCCCTTGCTTAATAGAATCTCAACTTGGGGTTTTCACAGTAAGATGGTCGACTACTCTAATCTGTCTCACCAACATTATATTAAGTTTTATTTTAACGATATATATCTCTACATCTTTAATACGAATGATCAAGGTATGTTAATCTCAAGCTCAGAGGAATATAACAAAACAGGTTAACAGTTAGTTTATATTAGTTAACTTAAGACAGTAAACAATTCAAACAAGAACACAACACCAGAGCCTCTTGGGATATTACTGCCGATGACCATTTAGTCCAGATAGACTTAACCCTCTAATTGGTTAAGATTCCCCTTAGCTTAAATAAAACACTATGTAATTAAACAATACAATCCTTAAAGTTGTTTCATGAATGTGTACTTGTTTCTTCTATGTATCTGCTAAATAAATAAATACACTTCTGTCAGATCAATACACTAATATACTTCAATCGAGATATATTTGCTATATGCTATACAGTGAATAATACCACTGTATAGCATATAATGTTCTAACAAGGTGTTCTAACTACGCTCTCTAGGTGTGACTACAAAAGACCTGCCTGACATTCCCAAAGGGCTCAGCCAAGTGCAAGTGCTGTGATGCTATGCTCTCTCTCTCTCTCTCTCTCTCTCTCTCTCTCTCTCTCTCTCTTTGTGTTAGTTTTCAGGCTAAATTAACAGTATCAGATTACGAGAGACGGATCCTGTGTCACGTGTCCTCTACCGTTGACGATGATGATGATGATGATGATGATGATGATGATGATGATGATGATGATGATCGTACTTAAATCTTAACACTATTGTACCGTTTACTTTTTTCCTGCTTGTCTCCTTCCCCTTCCCTTTCTTCTCTCTCATCTCCTCCCCCTCCTTTATCCAGCTGTTTTTCCCCCTCCTCCAATCTTTCCTCCCTTCCTCTGCTCTCTCTTTCCCTCCTTTAAATTTCCTCCTTAACCTCTTCCTCCACATCCATCTCCTCTCCTTACTTCCTTCTACCTCCTCTCCCTCCTTCCGCCCTTCCTCTACCTCCTTTCTCATCCTATTCCTCTTCATCTCTTTTCTTCCCCTTTCCCTTATTCTTTCTTCTCCTCTTCTTCATCTCTCTCCCTCTCTCCTCACTTTACTCTTCCTTCTCTCCCCCTCCTCCCTTCCTCCCTTTATTCTTCCCCTACCCTTCTCCCCTCCCTTTACTCTTCCTTTCTCAAACTCTTTTCCCACAGCCAGAAGTAAATTTGGTGGAGACTCCCAAACTTTGCGGGTTCCTCTCGTGGCCGTATAGGCGCGGACACAACCCACTTCCATCCACTCATCCACCCAACACCCACCAATACAACCCACTGCCACCCACTCATCCATCCACTGATCCACCCACTCATCCATCCACCAGGTTGAGTCTCCCATCTATACCAACGAAACATATACACTTAAAAATAACGAAGATGATAAATAACAAAAAAAAAAAATAATAATCCACACCTTCAGAACAATTAAGAAATATATCTACCTGTTCTAACAATATTAAGTAACATCAACAGAAACATTAAGTAACGCCAAGAGACACATTAACGCTACCATAAGACGGACAGACAGACAGACAGACAGACAGAGAGACAGACAGTCAGAAACCAATAGACGGTGGCCACAAACTCGATACTGACAGGTGGAAAGTCACTGTACACTCAGAAATTAATACAAGCTCTGTAGACAATGGCGCCCCGTTTGTAATGTAAATGTCATTTAATACTGGCATCTGAGGGTAGCGTGGGTCCAATAGAGAGAGAGAGAGAGAGAGAGAGAGAGAGAGAGAGAGAGAGAGAGAGAGAGAGAGAGAGAGAGAGAGAGTAGTATGTATGTATGTACAGTACTAAACTCACTTCATGTAGGTTAAACAAGTTACTAAAAAAATAATTCACATTATTTTTACACATTAATTTTTTACTCACAAACAACAACAAAAAAATTTACCAAAGTATAAACACGACAAATTAATAATCCAGGTCATAAATCAAATATAATCGAGATTATTATATCAGAATTTTAGGGACAACAGATTATAGGTAAACAAATAATATTATACTCAATATTATCCTCATATATCACCACTATAGGTCCTCCTCCAGCTGATCATAATTACTTATTAACCCAACACGTGTTTACATAATACCAGTATATATTAGCATAATTAATTATTCACAAATGTAAACTTCATCCGGACACCATTTTTTTTTCTTCCTTATTAAAATATATGTGACGATATGAGACGATATTATTGATATCAAGAGTTAAAAATTATCATCTTTTAGTGCACAAAATATTCGTGTTTATATAATAATAATAATAATAAAAATAATAATAATAATAATAATAATAATAATAAAACTAACAATATATCCTACAAAAATAAATATACTTAGATACAACTAACCACGATTATAATAACAATGGTAACTACGATAAAAGGTCAAAATATTGGTAGTAATTGACCTGACCTGTGACCTTCAATAATAAAGGCCACAACAACAACAAGAAAAAAGAAAATCAACAAATAAAAAAAAAGGTTTAACCATTTAATTGTTCCACGTTTCACAGTTCTACACACTAAACCCAGAGCTCAGTGTCCCAAGAAATTAACATAATTTATTTACCAGTATCAACATTACTCACCTGTTATTATCTAGGCTGTTAAAACATGAATCGGAAAGCTTATCAATCACCCGAGGTCACCGACAAACACTCATGACAAATACACAACAAAAACAGTGGCATGTGATTATTTGTTTGGTCCCAGGATAAACATCTCTCACTTAAGTGTGTGTTTGTGTGTGTGTGTGTGGGTGTGTGTGTGGGTGTGTGTGTGTATGTGTGTGTGTGTGTGTGTGTGTGTGTGTGTGTGTGTGTGGGTGTATGTGTGTGTGTCTGTGTGTGTTATGGGTAAGTAGTGTGTAATATTTTCAACGTCTGAGGAATCTGTGATGATTATAGACATGGATTATAGAACCTAACCTAACCTAACCTAACCTAACCTAACCTAACCTAAGCTAACCTAACCCAGAGGAGGGAGAGATATAAGGCGTTGTAAAATTCATGGCATAAGAGACGGGTGGGGGGAGGGGAGGGGGAGGGGGTGGCGGGGGGGGTGGCGGGGAGGGGTGGCGGGGAGGGGGGGTGGCGGGGAGGAGGGGGGGTTGGCGGGGAGGAGGAGGGGGGGGGTTGGCGGGGAGGAGGAGGGGGGGGTTGGCGGGGAGGGGAGGGGGGGTTGGCGGAGGGGGGGAGGGTAAGAAGAGGGGAAGGGGGGATAGGGGAGGGGGAATGGGGGAGAGAGTGGGGGAGGTTTGTTATTGGCTCTCCCCCTCCCACCCCCCTCCCAAGCTGTAATGGCTCTGTCAGTGCGCCACCAGCGGAGAAAATTGTCTGTCAACTAGTACAATGATATGTAAATCAGCCTATCGCCGCCCCCTCCCTCTCCCCTCTCCTCTCCCCTCTCTTCCCTCTCTCATCTTTCTCTCCCTCTCTCCCCTCTTTCTTCTCTCTCTCCCCCCATCCCTCAATCCTCTCTTCTCTCCTTTCCCTCTCTCCTCTCCCTTTCCTCCAGTCCTTTCCCTCTCTCTCTCTCTCTCTCTTCCCCTCCTTCTTCTCCCTCTCTCTTCCTCCCCTCACTCCTCTCCCTCTTCCCCTCTCCCTCCTTCCACTCACCAGACCTAGAGCGTTCCAGCATCTTATTCCCATCCAAGTCTTTGATCTTCAAAAACTAAATTATCTCACATTTTCTCGTTTTCCCTGACTCTCTCTCTCTCTCTCTTTCTTTCTTCTTCTTGCCGCTTCATTTCCCTTCTATCTCTCCTCCCCCCAGTTTTTTCCCTCCTTCAGAAACGAGAGAAAAACGCAAAAGCTAAATCAGATTCTGTGACTGTATCAACTTCTTCTTATCGTGTGTTTTCTATTACATCGTTTATCATCCATTTTTCTTCTGTTCCCTGTCTTTCGCGTTTTTACCAGATACGTTCGTTATTGATTTATTTATTATCGTTGTTTTTTCTTGTTATCTCTCTCTATCTCCCTTCGTTACTGTATCTATATGGATTTCTTTTTCCCTATCTCTTCATTCTCTTTCTCTTTCTTTTTCTCTCTCTCTTCCTCTTTTACCATCTATCTTCCTTTCTCTTCTCTCGTTCAGCCTAACTTTTATTTTGTCTATACGTCATCTTCACTTTCTCTCTCTCTCTCCTTCCTCTTCTCTCTACTTCTCTTCTCCCTCTCATTATTCTCCTTCGCTCTTCTAGTCAAGTGATTTCTTACCTTTTTAAATACTTCTCGACTCATTCATTTCCTTGTTCCATTTTTTCTCGGTGCTTTTAATTCTCTTTCTTTCTTTCTTTCTTTCTTTCTTTCTTTCTCCCTCTTGATTTTTGTTTGTTTGTCTTTTTGTCTTTTTTTTCCTTTCATTATACTTCGTCCTCAATCGCCTTACACACACACACACACACACCTCGACAAGGACTTACGGGTACCACTTAATTAGCTTTTAAAGTTGACCTTCTGAACAATAAAATATACACGAACTGATAGGTTAAAGACGTACAGACAGACAGACAGACAGACATATAAGACAACAACAACAACAACAACAACAAACAACAACAACAATAATAACAACAACAACAATAACAATAATAATAATAATTATAATAATAATAATAATAATAATAATAATAATAATAAACAACGAAAACAAACAAAGTAAACAAACACCTGAACAACGAAAATTACAAACAATAAAACTATGACGAAAAACAAAAACATAACCTGAAATCACTCCATACACACCTGAGTAACTCCTCTTAATTACCTGTAGATTACGTGTACAGGTAAGTTGATATAGGTAACAGGTAAGGATATAAAACTAATCACTATAAAGTTACCTGTAATTCCCATATAGGGTTTAATTCACAAGTAACATTTATATGGTGATAATTACATGCATAATAATCGATTTAATATATATGTTTTTTTTTTATAATTAATCATAGAACTGTAAATACACTCAACCGATTACACAGTTTTTTTTTATGATTGATTATAATTACAGGTATACACTCAAACGATTACACAAGCTATCTATGTGTAATTATAGCCCTTTAATGAGTAACATGTAATCGAAATGTAATCGTGCGTAAACATGACACAGTATAATCAGGTTTGAACGCAAGCTATGATAAGTAATTCTATGCTTACACACATTCATATACGCAAGCATACACAGTCTAATATACATATAAAACATCTACATAAATACATAAACATACATAGTAAAAATATAATCGTATGCCCAGTTTCTCATAAATTCGTAGGTAATTTATATATTTCTTAAAATAATGTCTTATGTGAGTGTTTCTCTCACTTATATGACCTGAGTTACGAGACTGGGGTCAATTTGGCTTCAACATTGACCTAACACGTGTTGAAGCTATTGACATTCACTCATAGTCTGGGTCACAAGGGGATGAATTAGGTCCACGAATTAGGCTTTGGGAGGCGTAAGAAGTGGAATTATTATCATCAATGGATAATATTTTCCTGAACCTAACCAAACCTAAATTAACCTCATCTAACCTAACCTAACCTAACCTAAACTAATTGTCTCTTCCACTCTCTTGCCTAATGTGTTATCTCTCTCTCTCTCTCTCTCTCTCTCTCTCTCTCTCTCTCTCTCTCTCTCTCTCTCTCTCTCTCCTTTTAAATTTCAGGGTTCAATTACGTTCAATGGGGGTCAAAATACTTAGGTATAAACACGCTAACAAACCTGTATGTACATGATGTCGTGCAGGGACTTATTGCGCACACACACACACACACACACACACACACACACACACACACACACACGAGGTAACACACGTACACCGCGGAGTGACTTGCAGCTTGAATACATCCACTCCTCCCTGTACGTGTGTGTGTGTGTGTGTGTGTGTGTGTGTGTGTTGATAATATTCATGTAACTGTGTAAATCATATCGTGTGTACATCTATGTGTACCTGAGTCCCTATGTGCGTCTGTTTACCTGTTTATTATTTCCCCCACTCACCTGTTTATCCTCCTTACCTTTCCTTGTCTCCTTCCATTAACATTTCTCTCCTCATTCCCCCTCCTACCCCATCCATTCTTTGTTTTCACACTTTTATTACCCTTATACTTTCTACCCTTTCCCTTATTTCTCTCTTCCTTCTCATTTTTTCCCTCTCTTTCCTCTCCCATAATAAAATACGTATTGTTTTTAATTCCTTTACTGTTGTTTTCATCTTCCATTATTCTTTTATATTTCTGTCATTCTTCCTTCTCTTCCATATTTGCCTTTTCCATTTATCCCTTCCCTGATTTCCTTCTTTTCCACTTTACCAGCTCCTTTTCCATTTACCCTTCCACCTGTCTCGTTTCTCCTTCCTCTTTTTCCCCTCACCTACTTTCCTCTTCCCCTTCCTACTTCCTCAACCTCTCCCTTAATTCCTCCCTCCCCTTGGTCCAATTACCCCCTTCCTCCCCCCCCCCCCCTAAACATCGACCCTGACCTTGGCCTATCCAATACTGTAATTAAAAACAAATTAATTTAAAATCACGAGCTCTGGTGGCTAAGAAGAACAGAGACTTGATAAAATGAATAAATATGATGACAAATTTCCACACAAGAGGTACCAATATGGCCAACACAAGGACAGAACTAGACAATGTGATGTAGTTGTGGCCAGAATTAGGCAAGTTAGTGACGCTGTAAACCCATAGCGGAACACCCAGCCATATAAACTCTGTATTAAACCTCTAAAACTATTTAATGTGATATTATTAAAGACTTTAAACTATCTAGCTTATTGTAACTATGTAACTAAAATACTGAATTAGGAAAACTTGAAGATATCCTGAAAGTTTATCCTAAATTTGCTAATCCACATTGGTTAGTCCTCAAGGATAACTCTAATAAATATGAGTAATGATCTTTTACTGTGTATGAATGTCTGTCCAGCGTGGCAGTAATGAGTGCTCTCGCTCCCTCAGTGTCAAGACCCGATGGAACTATTCAGATAACGACAAATTGCACTTTAATCTTGCTCATAAATTTCTTAAACTAAACTATCTTTTTTTTTTTGCCATGGTTTGCTTCTCTCTCCTCTTCCTCTATTTCCCACTTACTTATTCTCTCTTCTATTCTATTTCCCTTTACCTTGACCTACTAACTCTACCTATTCCCCTCCCGTTCCTACTTGCTCTATTTCCCCTTCATTTTCCTCTTCCCCTCTCCTCCCTACATTTTCCTCTTCCCCTCTCCTCCCTTACTTCCCCTTCTCTCCTACTTCCTCTTCTCCTCCCCAACTTCCTCTCCCCTCTCCCTTCCCCCCAACTTCTTCTCCCCCTCCCTTCTCCCTCATTCGTCCCTTTCCGCCTCCCCTATTTCCTCTCCCCTCCTCCCCTATGCAGTGAAGAGGAGCCAGAGAGCCAGAGAAGGGCTGTATGGTTGAGTGATCCTCTGGCAAGATTACAACCACAAACGTCATATTTTTAACCATATTTTAGCCCTATTGTAGCCCTATTTTAGCTCTATTGTAGCCCTATTTTAGCTCTATTGTAGCCCTATTTTAGCTCTATTTTAGCCCTATTTTAAGCCTATTTTTTCTTCTCTTACCACAAATCAGAATTATTGAAGCGATTTTTTTAATATATAACAGGAATTAAATTTACCTTCTAAAATGTGGTGTATTTTTATTATGGTGGGTGGGGGAGGCATGGTGGGTAGGTAAGTCATGATGTGTGGGTGACAGGCGTGGTAGATGGGTGAGTCAGGCATTGTTGGTGGGTGAATCAGGCATGATGGGTGGGTGGGTGGTAGGCGTGGTGGATGGGTGAGTCAGGCATGATGGATGGATGGATGACTCTCTCTCTCTCTCTCTCTCTCAGTTAGTCAATACAGTAGTTACAATCACACAGTCAATACAGTTTTATACACACACTTGTAGCCCATTAATAACTATATATACTAAAAATCATTAACTTAAACACAACTAAAAAAAAAATTCCCACTTCTAAATTGAAAAAAAAAAGACAAAAAAAAAAATTAGCCCTAAACAAACCTACAAAAGACCTTATCAATCAATAGCGATCATTAACCTCAAAATAACCAGGTTAACAACAGATAAAAAAAAAGACTGATAATAAACACATACAATTAAAAAAAAAATCCCCCTAATGATGTAATCTAATCTTATAAACTTACCTAAAATGACTCAACTATAAACGACTGAAAAGAATAAATGACTTCAATAAATTCCATGAAGTTTTAGGAACAAAATATCCAAGAGGGAGAATAATTCCTTTGGCAATCTTCCTCTTGGGGGTGTCTTAAAGCAAACAACAGATGAGAGAGAGAGAGAGAGAGAGAGAGAGAGAGAGAGATAGAGAGAGAGAGAGAGAATCTGCGTCATAGTTAGCCTTCAAGAACCCGAGCAAACTCCTCCAGAAGTCTGTTTTTGTTTCTCTCTTTCTTTTCTTTCTTTTTTTTTTCCTGTCTTTACCTCCAGCATACCAAGAAACGGTGAGAGCGAGGAACCCCGAGTTAGTTCAGAAACTCCATCAGGAGAATTGAACAACCAGGCGAGGAGTAGAGCAAAGAAACTTGTCTGTTTCTTCTCGTTTCCTGACTTCTGTTCAACACGAAACTGCTTGAGCAAAGGTAGGGGTGGGTGGGGTAGGGGTGCGGGGGTGGGGGTGGGTGACGGGGGGTGGGGGGGGGGGGGACGTAGAGGGTCTTTTGTGCCACTGTGGGAGGTATTAAGTGTGCAAAGTGTAGTTGGTTTAAATAGGAAGAATGTTATGTTATGTTATATTAAATCGAAAACATTTATATTTTTCTCACATAAGAAAATTAATAACACACACACACACACACACACACACACACACACACACACACACACACACTTCGTCCCCAATAAAATCTACTGAAGCGGACACAAACTTCAGGGAACATTAAATTCAGTATTATCTAATATTTTATCTCCATTTCTTTCCATCTTACTCCCCTTCTCTATTCTCCCCTTCTTCCTCTTTCTCTCCTCTCCCTTCTCTTCTCTCTCTCCTCTCCAATCCCTCTCCCTCTTTCTCTTCCCTCCCTTCTCCCCTCTTCCTCTCCTCTACCTTCTCTTCTCTCCTCTCCCCTTCTTTCTCTCCTCTCCCCTTCTCTCCCTCTCCCTCTTTCTCTCCCCTCCCTTCTCCCCCTCTTTCTCTCCCCTCCCTTCTCCCCCTCTCCCTCTTTCTCTCCCCTCCCTTCTCCCCCTCTTTCTCTCCCCTCCCTTCTCCCCCTCTCCCTCTTTCTCTCCCCTCCCTTCTCCCCCTCTTTCTCTCCTCTCCCCTCCCCTGCTCTCCTTCTTTATTTCCTTTTATTTTCCTTTCTATATTATTGTCTTTATTATCTTACTTAACCCTGATATTTCATTCTTAAAATAAAACAAAAAAAAACAATTGGGAAGGAAAAGGCAGGAGGTCAATGTAAACAATTAGAAAGTAAATAAACAAACATATCTTCGTACATCTGACACACACACACACACACACACACACACACACACACACACACACACACACATATATCAAGTGGGCACAAAACGTCAAATAACAGCCCAACGCCCGGGGAAAAAAGTTCACACATCAAAGACGAAAAAAAAAAAAAATGGAAAATAAGAAGAAAAAAAAAATCCGCTTCGATTCCCAGGAAAAGCTTCGAATGGTGGTCTTCAAAACTTATCGTTGGAAGAATGAAGGATTTTGGAGGGGATTTCAGAGTTGTATGATTTGTAGTGAAGGAGAGAAGGAGAGGGAGGGAAGGAAGGGAAGGAACGAGTGAGAAGAGGGTGAAGGGAGGATGAGACGAAGAAGAATAGAGGAAATATAAGAGAAATAAGTAAGAAACAGCATTAGAATGAGAAAGGAATCAAGTTAAAAGGAAGAGGGGTGAGGGAGAAGAGGGGTAAGGGCGAAGAGGGGTGAGGGAGAAGAGGGGTAAGGGAGAAGAGGGGTAAGGGAGAAGAGGGGTAAGGGAGAAGAGGGCTGAGGAAGAAGAGGACTAAGGAACAAGAGGGCTTAGGGAGGAGGAAACTCAAGTTGAGGAAAGTTGGAAGAGCGTTGTGTGTCGGGGAGAGGGAGGAGGGGGAGAGGGAGTGGGGAGTGGAGAGGGAAGGGGGGTGGAGAGGGATAAGAGAGTGGAGAAGGATGGAGGAGAGGAAAGAGCGGGAAGAAGAAGGATGGGAGAAAGGAGAAAGATTGAAAGAGGGGATAAGAATGGGAGAGGAAAGGAATGAGAGGGGAAAGAGGAAAGAGGGAAAAAAGATGAGAGGGGAAAGGGGATGAGGGGGGAAAGGGAGAGGAAAAAAGAATGGTAAGAGGGATGAGAGAGAAAGGGATGAGAGGGAAAAGGGATGAGAGGGAGAGGGATGAGAAGAGAAAGGGATGAGAAGAAAAAGGGATGGGAGGGAAAAAGGATGAAAGAGGGATGATAGGGAGAGGAATGATAGGGAGAGGGATGAGAGGGATGAGAGGGGAGAGGTGGAGGTCTGGGTCACGTTAGTCGTATATCGAGTTATCGGGTTTTCTGTCAGTAATTTCTGATACTCTTTTAGGCTGAGGATACAAATGAAAAATGGAGGCTAGGGAAGTGATCTCTGAGGATAAGGATGTTGGAGAGGTGAGGGAGAGAGGGAGGGAGGCGAGAGGGAGGGAGGCGAGGAGGGAGGGAGGCGAGGAGGGAGGAAGGCGGGAGGAGGGGAGGAAGGGAGGGAGGGAGGCGAGGGGGAGGGAGGCGAGGGGGAGGGAGGCGAGGAGGGAGGGAGGCGAGGGGGAGGGAGGCGAGGAGGGAGGGAGGGAGGGAGGGAGAGGGAGGAAGGGAGGAGGGAGGGAGGGAGGCGAGGGGGAGGGAGGCGAGGGGGAGGGAGGAGGGGCGAGAGGGAGGGAGGGAGGAGAGGGGGAGGGAGGAGAGGGGGAGGGAGGCGAGGGGGAGGGAGGCGAGGAAGGAGGGAGGCGAGGAGGGAGGAAGGCGAGGAGGGAGGGAGGGAGGGAGGGAGGGAGGGAGGTTGTGGGTCTGAAGTGTGGGAGAGGTGAGGGAGGGAGAGAAGGAGGCGAGGAGGGAGGTTGGTTAGGTTAGGTTAGGTTAGGTTAGGTTAGGTTAGGTTAGGTTAGGAACTCTCGCCTGTCAACACTGATAAAACAGGAATATGATCTGTCAACACACACACACACACACACACACACACACACACACACCAACCTGTTCGAAGTGTAAATTTGCCTCCTTCCTGCAACCCTCATTTCAACACGTACCTGTAACAAAAATAAATAAATAAATAAATAAATAAATAACTAAAATATATAAAATAAATAAACACAATTAAGAAAATACAAAAACAAATAATACACAATAAAGTAAATGTGTGTGTGTGTGTGTGTGTGTGTGTGTGTGTGTGTGTGTGTGTGTGTATGTGTGTATGTGTGCGTTCCCATAACAACTTCTTAAACCTCTGGACCAAAATATTACCTGGGTAGGAATTTCCAACCCGTTCTATGCCTTCTCTATATGCAAATTAGATGAAACTACATGCATACCTGTGTCACCTGAGTAAAAAGAAGAAGATAAAAAAAAAATAATTGGTGAAAATTAGCGAGAAAGTAGAGGAAATGGATGTGATTGGGATGAGTAAAGTGATTCTGGTGTGGTGGGTGGACGGAGAGGGATATAGAGAGGGGAGGGGTAGAAGAGAGAGGGAGAGAGAGGGAAGGAGAGCGAATGAGGGGTAAGGAGAATGATAGGAGAGATAACATGTGAGAGGAAGAAGTTGAGAAGGAGGAATGAAAGAAGGAAGTGAGGGAGACAGGTAGAGAGAGAGGGGGGGAGAGAGAAGGAGAGAGATGGAGGGAGAGAAGGAGAGAGGTAGATAAATGCCAGGTTGAGGAGGGACACAAGAAGGAAAATGTAAAACAACTTTTAAAGGTGAAGGAAGAGTATTAGACTCAACCCCCTCCCTGACATCACACACACGGAAGGAGAAGAGAAGGGACGATAAAGAGAGGAAGAACACGAGTAAAGGAGGATAAAGAACGGAAGAACACGAACACAGACGATAAAGAACTGAAGAACACGAACACAGACGATAAAGAACGAAAGAACACGAACACAGACGATAAAGAACTGAAGAACACGAACACAGACGATAAAGAACGAAAGAACACGAACACAGACGATAAAGAACGGAAGAACACGAATAAGGGATGATAAAGAACGGAAAAAATAGAGATAATGAAGACAGGAAGAAGATAAGTTAAATAGATGTAGCAAAATAAACAGCAAAACGAGACACAGGGGGAAGGAGGTTACGAGCGCTTATAAACAAACTAAGTGCCTGGAGGTGCGAGAGTAAACGAGACACTAAGGTGAGGGAAGGGGGGGAGGAGAGAGGGGGGAGGAGGGAGGGAAGGGAGGGGAGGAGAGAGAAGTAGCAACACAAAGTAAAAGAGGAAACTAACAAGGTGTGTGTGTGTGTGTGTGTGTGTGTGTGTGTGTGTGTGAGTGTGTGTGTGTGTGTGTCTGTAGCCTCAACACAATACTAATACCAGGAATTCATGACGAGGGGTGAAGAGGATGAGAAGGAAGGGGAAGGAAGAAAAAGAGAAAAGACGAGAAAGTGTAGGATAAAGTCAAATCATGTGAAGGTTGTGTGATGTAAAAGGACAAGAGGAAGAGAGAGAAAGAGAGGGAGAGAGAGAAAGAGAGGAAGAGAGGATGCGAAATAGAGAGATAAGAGATAATGGTAAAAGAAAGCCCAAGGTACAAGAGAGAGAGAGAACGAAGGAAGGAACGAACGAACGAAGGGGGTGAGAGAAAACCAAAAGATGATTAACGAGAAAACATCTGAGGGTTAAGGCAGAAAGAAGAGGAGCGAAGGTGGTACTAATTTGTCCCACTAATGATTAATGGTGACAGGTGCAGCTACAGGTGAATGGTGCAGGGTCTTGTGTAGTGAGGCAGCCAACGCACCACTAACACCTACCTCCTCCTGCTGGTATTATGGTCCAGGGCTTTGAGTTTCGCTTTGAATCATTAACATCAAATATAATCGAAAACTAAGCATAATTTTTTTTATCTTTGGTTATATTTAGTTATGTTTTCGATTACAATTAAAGTCATTATGTAATTGAAATTATTTTTATATTGCACGATTAAAATACCTGAAATACTTAACAACCAGATTTACTTTGATATCTGAGTGTATGAAAAAAAGAATCATCTAAAGCAACATTATCACCTCCCATCTGTCCCTAAAAACTGTATTGACTCTGAACACACTAGTCATCCTAAGCCACCCGCTCTAACTATATAAAGTAAAAAAAATATATATATATAAATAAGAAAACATACAACTATAACTTCATAATATATTAATTAAATAAAAGTTCAGGTATTATTATTCCCCTGGTGGATCTGGCTTCGAGTATCGCTTGGGGAGGGAACCGCGAACTCTTAATGTGAACCAATCTAGATAGACGAGTTTCCCCTGTATGGTTCCCAATGGATAAAATCAATCAGCTATCTAAGAAGTAACTACACCCCCAATGATGCTTAACCATTCCTCATCCTAACCAAAGTAGTAATGTGGGCTTGTTTATATTATATGGAATTAAACTTTTAAGACTTATGGTGTCAAATATGGATAAAATTCGAGATTATTTTTTTTTTCATCAGCCTCGGGTGTGATTATAAAGGCTTAGATCCCATGGAAGGAGATTTGGAACCTGTGGTATAACGTTATATCTTCCTTCACATATCTTCGAGCCTACTGAAAGCATTCCATTACACACACACACACACACACACACACGCAAACCTCTGACCACAAACACCAGTAAACATAACACACACCCAGACCGAATCCACAAACCATCACAATCCAAACACAGCAACGGGTCCGAATCCTTGGGTAAATACGCTCTCCAACTCCCGGAAAGACCACGTACACCAGCTAACCCAGTAAATGAGATATTATTAAACTGATGGCGCGCATTTGTTGGCCGTAATCACGATCGGATGCAGGAGGTTTGGTTTCCGCAGCGGTGGCCAGAAAAACGGAGACAGGGGGGGGGGGGGAGAAGAGGGGAGGGGAGGGGGGGGAGGGACTTCATTTTCCATGGCATGAGAACAAATGCTTCGTGACCAGGCGGGCGGGGCGTCACGAATACCCCTCCCTCCCCCACTCCCCCCTCCCCCCCACCCACCCCCAATGCTCTTACTGCGTCGCTGGTGTAGCCTTGGTTAGTCTTTTCATTTCTAACTCCCTCTTCTATATATAAATAAACTAAACCCGTCCACGTTTTTGGGTTTATCACTCTCACGGAATTTATCTGAGTTTAATTATCACCTTATTATTATTTCTGCTTCTCCATCCTTCCATCTCTCTCTTTCTTTCTCTCTCTCTCTCTCTCTCTCTCTCTCGCTCTCTCTCTCTCTCTCTCTCTCTGGGCTTTTTTTCTCGATTCCAGTCGCATTTATTTGCTATCTGTCTAAAATCAACAAACAAGTTTAATGTTTTGTATCTATTAAAGGTTTATTTGTATTTTTTTAAACAATTATTAGTTTAATGAACACAGTAAGAGGGTCTGCTAGCTGTTACCTCACACTGTAGCCACCATCCTCTTGGCTTGATGAATCCAAAGAGCCCTGGACAAAGTGACAACACGAACCATAAACTTGCCATTTCCTTTACCGACGAAGCTGGTATCCATTCCTATCTCCCAGCACCAGCAGTAGTAGTAGTAGTAGTAGTAGCAGCAGCAATGAGAAGGGTATCAGTAACCCCTTTACACACCGAAGGGATAACACAACTCAACCCTATAGCCTCTACCCCAGGAGTTTGGAATAGCACGAACCATTCTGCCACGACGCGTATTAATAACTTCGGACTGTGCTTATACCGACCCGAATTGTCGTGCTGTTCTGATCACCGGAATCTCTCTCTCTCTCTCTCTCTCTTTCTCTCTCTCTCTCTCTCTCTTTCGTCGCTACGTTTCATTTTCTGTTATCTCGTCTAATATATTATTTCCTTTCGTTTATTTATTTTCGTCTGTATTGTTTATTCTTATTTAAGTTTGTCCTTATAAATCCTTGAGAATTCTGTTTTTTTTTTTCTTATGGTATATTTTTTCCCTTCCTTCTTTCTCTTTGTTATTTACTTCTTTAGTGTTCCTTCCCTTATTTTATCTGTTAATACTAAATTTCTTAAGATTTCTCCGTCTTCCTTTTTTCCCCCGTTCTTAAATTTTCTTTTTTCCCTTTCTCCTTTTCATTTCTTCTTTCTCAAATTTCGTCCTTTTCATCTTATTTTCCTCCTCTTCCTCCTCCTTTACCTCCTCTTCCCTTCCTTTAGCCCCTCCTCTTCTTCTTCCACCTCCTCTACCTACACATACTTTCTTTTCTCCCTCTCTCCCACCGTCCTCTTCCATCCTCTCCTTCCCTCTCACCCCCGCTCACCCACCCTCTCACCTTCCTCCCTCTCCACACATCTAGCACTGAGGGGAGAGGAGGGGGAGGGGGCATGTATTAATTAAGTAAAGATCTCAAGGGTGACAGTACCAGGTATGACGATTATTGAACAGACAGGAACAGTAGCCAACAGAACTCTACTTCCTGAGCGCTGCCATAACCCGAACTATATAATCTATTGCGGAATGTTGCTGTCGATTATCTACTGTGGAAAGTCAGTCAATAATCTATTACTGGATGTGTTCGATAATCGGTTATGAAAAGTTGCAATAATCACCGCCCCCACTGAGAGCTATATAATTCACTGTTTCAACACCCTGACTACAACAAGGGAGCTTCACAAGGACCAAATAGAATCACCTATAATCGTCAAATAATAAAATTCACCTAGACACCTTCTATAATCTTCTAAGGGAGGGAGAAACCAATACTAAGTTCTCTATAATTTTTCACTACGGTCTCTACCAACGACACAAGAGGTTCCTTCCAGTGATTATAGGTGGTATAATCGCTAACTAAGAGGCCTTGATGTTTGTATAATCTCCTGTCAATGATTTCTCCCAGTTATCGGTGTCTAAGTTATCGTCATAGTATGGTGTCAAAGTTATCGTCATAGTATGGTGTCTAAGCTATCGTCACAGTATGGTCTTTAAGCTATCGTTAAGTGAGGTCGACGATAAGAGATAATAAACCTCTCTCTCTCTCTCTCTCTCTCTCTCTCTCTCTCTCTCTCTCTCTCTCTCTAAGACCTTCCGGAGAGTGACCTCGAATCACCATGATATATACATGGCCACAACGACCTCTAACATCGATTGGATAGTTAGGGAGGGAGGAAGGGAAGGTGTAGGGAGGGAAGAGGGAGGGAAAGGAGGGAAGAGGGAGGGAAAGGAGGGCGTAAGGAGGGTGTAGGGTGAGAAGGAGGGAGGGACAGAAGAAAGTTTAAGGAGGTAGAGAAAGGCGTGTGGGTAAGGGAGGGGGGTAAGGGTAGGGGTTAGGTAGGGGTAGGGGAAGGTAGGGAGGGGTAGGAGAGTAGAGCGGGGGTAAGGGTAGCTTGTGTGGGTAGGTTAGGTTAGAACATAAGAACATAAGAATGGAGGAAACTGCAGCGGGCCTATTGGCCCATACTGGGCAGTCCCGCTTACACCCAACCCCTATTGCTCATATAAGCATCCAAACTATGTTTGAAGCAATTCAGCGTATTCGAGTTAATGATGATATTTGGTAACTTGTTCCATTCATCCACTACTCTGTTTCCAAACCAGTGTTTACCTATTTCACGCCTAAATCTAAATTTGTCTAATTTAAAACCATTGTTACGAGTTCGCTCCTGGTTGGATAGTTTGAGTACCATTGTAATGTCCCCTTTATTTAGCCCTGACTTCCATTTATACACCTCTATCAGGTCGCCCCTCACTCTACGTCTCTCGAGGGAGTGCAAATTAAGGTGAGGTCAGGTTAGGTTAGGTTAGGGTTGTACTGTCTAAATACTTGGTGAGTGTTTAAGGTTGGAAGATTGGTCAGTTCACACGATTTTAGAGGCAGTGTGTAAAGTGTGTGTGTGTGTGTGTGTGTGTGTGACTTTATTTGCTTTTACTGTTGTTTTCTTGCCTTGTTTATATATTTTTTTCTTCTCTTCTCCCTCTATCATCTTTCATACCCCATCTTGTTTCATTCTCTCTCTCCCTCTCCGTTCCTATACCTTTCCTTCTACCTTCTTAGTTTTTTTTCCAATTTTACCCTCCCTCATTGTTTCCTTCTCCCTCTCTCCCTTTTTTTTTTTACCTTTCCACTCTCCATTCCTCTCTATCACTTCCTTCCCTTTGAGCCTTGCAACTTTATCTCCCCCTTCCTCCCTTCCCTCTCCCTTCCAACCTTTTCCACCCTCCCTACTCATCTCTCTTTCTCCCTCCCTCCCTACCCCACCTCTCCCCTCACGACACAGACCACCAAACAAGTTATGTGGTAGTACAGTGATTAAGCCAGACACTAATTGAACCTTATACCTGTCTCTACGTCTTCCTTTATCTTGATTATCTCTGTCTCCTTCATCCAATTTCCTTCTTCCTCATCCCAATTAGAAGACGAAGGCCCCCCCCCCCCACCACCCCAGTATTTTCCCTCAACCTTATATGTCGTAATTTTTTTTTCCTCCAATTTTCAATTTTCATTCTGATTTTGATTGGAAATGGAGGTTAATTCTATTTATTTTATCTTTGTATTATTTATTTTACTTTTTTTATATCTGTGACCTTTTTTTAATATTGATTTATTCGTATTTGTTTCTTTTCTTTATTATTCTTTGATTTTCTTTATTTGAAACGTTTCATTTACTTCTTTTTTATTTTTTTTCCATTTTTATTTATTTTTTCTGTTTCGTATCTTGATTAGAATTGTAAACTTTTCTTTTTTTCCTTTTTTTCCCATTTTCCTCTTTTTAATTTCCCTCTTTCATCCTGGGGAGGAAAAATTAAGCCTCTCTTCTTTCCCTCTTCTGTTTTTATCTTTCTTTCGTTATTATTTATTTATTTTTGTCACCAAGTTATCCTTCACATTCTCATTAAAAAATAATACGTATTTTTCATTCCTTCTTTCTATGTCATTCATTTCTTTCAGGATTTTTTTCAAATGGTTTATTTTGTTTTTCATTTCAAATATAAACAAAAATTTTTATTATTTTATTTTCATTTTTAATATTTTTTTTTTGTTCATCTTATTTTCTCTCTTTTCTTCTTTCGTTTATTTTCTTCCTAACATTTTTTCCACAATTCTGTGATCCTATTTTTTTTTTTTTTAGTTTTGTGTTATGTTCACCGCTTTTTGTCGCCTTGTTTTACAGTTCCGACTTCCACATTTTTATTATTACTTCGAGTCTCTCTCTCTCTCTCTCTCTTTCTTTCTTTCTTTCTCTTTCTCTCTTTCTTTCTTCTTTGACTTTTGTTATTCGTATTTTTTTTTCCAATTCTATATCTATTTTTTTCTATTTCAATGTCGAATGTAATTTTTTTTTCTGTTTTTACGTAAATTTCTTCATTGTTCCATTTTTATCATTTGTTTTTATCTACTTCTTTCGTAACTTTTTTTTTCACCTAATATTAATTCAACTCATTCCCTTTTTCTCTATCTATCTATCCATCTCTAGTCCTTCTAATAATTGCAATTACTTTCACCTTTCTCCTACTCCTCATCTTTATTCAATTATTCCTCCATACGACTTCATACCTTAGAGAATAAGAGAGAGTTGATTGTATAATTAACGACTTAAATTATTATAATCAGAGAAAATTATCACCATAAAATTATTGCGGTATACGACGGAATTATCCCCCCCTCAGCCCCACACACACTTAACCTAACCTAACCTAACTTAACCTAACCTAACCTCACCCCCACACACACTTAACCTAACTTAACCTAACCCAACCCAGCCTGACCTGAGCTGACCTAATCTTGTGTTTTCTGAATCATATAATTTGTTTGGGATTTTTTTTTATTAAACTTGGTGTGTGTGTGTGTGTGTGTATGTGTGTGTGTAAGGCCCTAACACCAATGAGTGTAACTGGATATACCAATTACTAAAAACCACTACTTTACGCAGGTCTAGCTAAAACACACACACACACACACACACACACACACACACACACATCACCTATGACTCACAACACCTTTGGTCGACACGTAACAACCTGACCAATTAATGTGGTTGGTATACCTGTGTGGGTCATAAATATTACCTGTGCTCTAACACTAATTACCTGAATATTATACAGGCTCAACAGATGGATGGCCCCTTGAGGTTCCTATTGTAATACTATAAAAGCTTTAATTAGATTTCCCACCGCTAGTTATTTATACGTAGAGTGGTAGAGAGTTGGGGGGGGGTAGGGGGAGGTGGGGGTGGGGAGTGGTAGGGGGAGGTGGGGGTGGGGAGTGGTAGAGGGAGGTGGGGGTGGGGAGGGGAGGGGTAGGAAGAGGGTGGTGTTCACGTCTACAATAAATATGGTTCCCGGAACTTCTTGTAGTACGTAATTAATGGGACGGAAAGTAATTACGATTTGTTTCAAAATATTGTAGTTACCGCTTTGGTACCGTTTTCTATGCTCTTACCTTTCCTCCAACCCCTAACTTCGATAAACACAAAAAAACACTCTCTCTCTCTCTCTCTCTCTCTCTCTCTCTCTCTCTTTCTCTCTCACTACGACTACTATAACGACATCAAGTATGACGATCATCCAGCTATGATACAATGGTATGAGTTATTAAGGATGTCACATTGGTTGGTGAGTTCTGAGGTGACTAAAGAGGCCGATACGGGACAGGTAGAGTCGTTCACAGATGTTGCACATAAGGAGGACTACATCTAGTGCGGGAGGGGCAGTGGCAGCGTCTTTCTAGCGTTGGCGCTTGTCTGCCTGGGTTTGCAGTCGGGCTAACTCGAAAGTATTGACACCTTCTCGTGTGGTGCTCCTCCAAGCGTTACCACACATGATGTACCACAAAGTAATTTTTTTTAACCTTTTTTTTCTATTGGTTGGGAGAGGGAAAGAGGGGGAGGAGAGAGAAAGAAGGCGTTGAGAATTAATAGGTAGGTGTGTGTGTGTGTGTGTGTGTGTGTGTGTGTGTGTGTGTCATGGGTAAGTAGTGTATAATATTGTCAACGTCTGAGGAAACTGTGATGATTATACACATGACCTAACCTAACCTAACCTAACCTGACCTGACCTGACCTAACCTAACCTAACCTAACCTGACCTGACCTGACCTAACCTAACCTAACCTAACCTAACCCAACCTAAGTCTTCCCTCCTAGGTGTTTACAAGTACCCATTACCTGAGTCGGATATAAACACCTCTGATAATGATCTTAATTAACTCCTGCTCACCTGTATACACCTGTTCCTTGGGTCTATTGGCCACCCCCCCCCCCTACGTCCCATGACTTCTCCCCCTATCATGTTTCTAGCTTAATTCTTCTCCCTCTATCCCCCTTCCCATTCCCCTTATACCATCCATCTCCCCCTTCCTATTCCCCCCTTTTCCACCGCCTCCCTCTCCCATACCTCACCTCCCTAGTACACAAAACGTTGACAGAGAAATGGGTCCCGGTGGAATCAGGTCATTCAACTAAAAGCAACAACCTACTCTCTCTCTCTCTCTCTCTCTCTCTCTCTCTCTCTCTCTCTCTCTCTCCAAGTTACAAGCTCACGAAAACACGCACCGGAAGACGAAGCCGGACCCACCCAACAACCCACCCCACCCACCCACCCACCCACCCAGGGGAGAGTCGCCCTGCAAAAGATCCCTAAATTCCATTAGCCTTTACAACAGACACCTGATTAAGCTAAGCAGGGAAAATTATCCTCCCCTATCACCACCACCACCACCCAGATAACCCACCTCTCAATCCACCTCCCAACCCACCTCCAGCCCCACCCAACACACCTCCCATCCCATCCTAACCCATCATGTCAGGTCGAGGCAAGCAACTAGATAGATCTTGGTATCCTGGTAACATGATAAAAGACCATATCCCAGACCAGGCAGGTGGGCTTTGATCACAAAATGGGTAGTGACGTTCTTTTCCACAATATCCACAACACCACTGTATCTCTTAAGACGCTAAATACATTAGTCTTGGTTTAAATGGTTTATTCCCACAATAAACCACCACCCCAACCTCCCCCACTAAACCCGAATTGACATGTAAATTGGCCATAGCTGCTCAGAAAATAAGAATGTTTAAGTTTGGTTTAAGGGTTTATATTTTTTTGTGGTTTATTATGACATTGATGAGTTGAATGAGTAATTATTTCATCTGACAGGAAAGAAGTATAGCAGCTATCAGTGAGTTGTTGATCAATTCATGAGGTGACCAAAAAAAAGTGCGGTTTAATTTTTAGAGTTATACACGAATTTGTTCTTGAAAATAATAATGGAAGGTAGACAATGGATACAAAATAATAATAATAATAATAATAATAATAATAATAATAATAATAATAATAATAATAATAATAATAAAATAAAATTGGGTTTTTAAAATGTTTTTCTTTAAATTTAATTCAGGTCAGAGGTCATGTAAAGTGATACACGGAATAAGGAAATAGATTAACTGAGAGAGAAGCAGGTATGTCTTTATCTCTCTCTCTCTCTCTCTCTCTCTCTCTCTCTCTCTCTCTCTCTCTCTCAGGACAGCCAAGATGGTCTGCAGAAAAACTTTAAAAAAGGGATTTTGTCCCCGAAAATTGTCTAAAGTGAGAGAGAAAGGAAGCAAGTTTTGAGAACAACCACAAATATGTAAGTCGTTAAACCTATTTGATGTAAGACTGAGTGTGGGCTGGAGGGGGAGAGAGGTCCATCACTGAAAGGTTCTCTACCGCACTTTATTGTTTGGTTTAAGACAATTTTTAGTTTGGTTTAGACTTTTTGTTTTTTTAGCTTGGTTTATGACTTTTTTTTTAGCTTATTTTGATATATTATTTTTAGCTTGGTTTAAGAATTCTTTTAGCGTGGTTTAAGACTGTTTAGCCTAAACACTTCTACGTGTGTATGTGAGGGGTGAGGGGTGAGGGGTGGGTGAGGGGTGAGTCGGGGGTGGGAGAGGGGGAAGGGCACCTCCATCTACCAAGGAAGGAAGCAAGAAAAGGAAGGAAAAGGGGATGATAAAAGGGGTATAAAAAGAGAAGGAAGGAAGAATAGGGCGAAGGATAATAACGATAGACTTCCACCCATTTCAAAACAACTCCTATCCTAGCTCACCTTACCACAGCCCAATTCCTAATCCTACCTATCCTAGCCTAATCCTACCTAGCCCAGACTAATCCTACCTAACCCAGCCCGAGGCAACTAGAGATGGAAGATGGGCAGGCCAGGTCAGGTGGGCAGACAGGTAAACACACTATGAATATTGGATGAAGGACAGTCAACCATGAAAAAGGTAAACACACACACACACACACACACACACACACACACACACACACACACACGCACACACACACACACACACATCAGGAATAATCAATACACCTGCCTCGTATTACTGACTCTGTAGCCACCTGTCCTACCTAAAGAAAACCTCCCCCCACGGTCATGTGTGTGTGTGTGTGTGTGTGTGTGTGTCGGGGGCTGGTTGGGTGACATGTGGGTGAAAAAAATTCATTATCATCCCCTGACAGAAAACACATTGAGGGGAAGAGGAGTCGAGCAATGAAGATGGGGGAACGAGATGGATAGGAGGAGGAGGAGGAGGAGGAGGAGGAGGAGGAGGAAGAGGAGGTGGAGGAGGAGGTGGAGGAGGTGGAGGAGGAGGAGGAGGAGGAGAAGGACGAGGTGGGAAAATAAAGGATGGATAATATATTGAGAAGGATGCATGTCTTGGAAGCCAGAATGGTGACTAAGGAACAAGCATTGGTAGAGATGGATGAAGGACAGATGGATGATGGGTGAATTGATAATGGATGATAATGGATGAAAATATCACATCATCCACGTTAACAATAAAACATGAACTTTTTTCTCACACCAATAATAAAAAAAAAAATATTGAATTAAAGAAAAAAATAAAGAAAAATTAATATTATTTTTTTCTCATTTAAAATTATCTACACGAAAGAAGACGAAGAATATATAAACAAAAACAGAAAAAAATATCAAAAAAAATATAACAAAATGCAATTGCCAAAAAAAAAAAAATAAATAAAAAAAAATAAAAAAAAGGGAAATTCAATGAAATACGCAATTGTTTCCCCTCCAAAAAAGACGTAAAAATGACAATGCAGTAAAGACGCAATTCTCTTATAATTAAAAGATAATCCCACTAGTTTCGTTCAGCTGAAATAAATATAAAAATAAAGAAACAAAAGAACTAAAAAAAAAAAATCGAAGCGTATGATGAGACTAAGAACAAATCGAAATGAACAAAAAATATAACATAACAGGTGAACAATAACATATATGAACAGATGAACAGGTATAATTACAACGCATTACAGTGTCATTACCTGTACGTTCCCTAACAGGTGATGTTATGTTATGTTGTTACGGTATGTTATGTTATGTTGTTACGGTATGTTATGTTATGTGACTCGTGTATGTGGACACTCTCACCTGTTTACCTGTACTGAATTTACACAGGTTAATGAGTCTATATAAAGGTGTAGTTAGGTGTATGTGGGTTCAGGTGTATGTGGGTTCAGGTGTATGTGGGTTCAGGTGTATTTTTTTAGGCATTAGAGAATTTACACACACACACACACACACACACACACACACACACACACACACAGGATACATGAGGGGAAGTAGAGATCATATATCATGGTGTAGACGTGATGCATGATAACCCCTCTCTCCCCCCTCTCACCCCTCCCTCACCTCTCCCCCTCACATTACGTTCCCCTCTCATCCCTTTTCCCTGGCACATTTCCCTCTCATCCCTTTCCCCTCTCGTCACTCTCCTCTACCCACTCCTTCCCTTCACCTTCCCCTCACCTCTCCCACTCCCCTCTCACTCAATCCCCATTCATACACACACACACACACTCTCTCTCTCTCTCTCTCTCTCTCTCTCTCTCTCTCTCTCTCTCTCTCTCACCCTGAAGTGGTTACAATATCAATGATAACAACCACACAACAAAATGGCCACACTATACGTGATTACAATAACCCAAAGTGGCCACAGTATGGTTGATTGTAACGACCCAAAGTGGCCACAATGCCACTGATTGATGAGAAACAAAGTGGCCACAATAACACTGATTGATGAGAAACAAAGTGGCCGCAATACCACTGATTGTCCGGACACCAAAAGGTCACAAGGACTCCAACTGTGATGATAGCTGGTTGACTGCTACTACCAAACACACATACATACACTCACAAACACATACATTCAGTCACATCAACACACACACACACACACATACACACACCATTTTTCACTAACTTTAGCCATAAATATGTACACCTGTAAATTTTATTAGCCAGTCTCAGGGAGTTAGGTGAGGTTAGGTTAGGTTAGGTTAATGGTGGTAGATGATGAAGACTATACCATCATTGTGTTCCCTTGACATTTTCTAAACAACGAAATCACAAACAAGCCTTTTGACTTCACACACACAAAGAAAGATCTGATGTCAATAAATACAAAAGAATTATTTAACATTTACCCCCCCTCTACCACCCCCCCCCCCGGTAAAAAACTACGAAGCTACAATAACACTGAATACTACAAGTTGAGCTTTGAAAAGATTCTGTACAGGTTGGCTGCACTTTTTTCATAAATATCTCAAAAAAAAAAAAAAAAAAGTGTTAGAATTTTAGGTGTGACTTTTTTTTTGGTAGGGTTTCACACATCTGTCTTTATAAAATAGTTACAAGGAATTTTTTTCATTAATAGAAACAAACTGGCCCATGGCATAGTGTTATTCACAGGTGTGTTTCGTATATATATATATTTTTATCTCAGGTGTGTGTGTGTGTGTGTGTGTGTGTGTGTGTGTGTGTGTGTGTGTATTACAACCGGAACATTGTCTATTGTCCTCATACACCAACAACTGAGGACAATGTTGTTCCTGTCATACAAACATACACACAACCACGAAAAACTATCACACACACACAGCACACACACACACACACACACACACACACACAACTATCGACAGGGACAATGAACACTCCTCGTATGTATAATCCTAGATGGTATTCGACCTTAGTCTCTCTGTATGAATGAGTGACCGGCCATCATGCCATCACCTAGCAGACGCGACCGTGAGAGGAACGAACACCCACATGAGGATATTGACAAAGGAACTCACCATCCGAACCATCCATTCCCTTTAGTGGCAGAGGAGGAGGGGGGGAGGGGGGTGGATTCTTCTCACTAACCTAACCTAAACCTAAACCTAAACCAAACCTAACCAAACACTAAAACAGCTATAATACATTAATTTTGTAATGTACTGTAATCTCCTGCGTCCAAACAAGCCATAAATTGTTGATGGTGTGAGGGACACTGATGAGAACCCACCACCTAGATCCCTGCCACCACCCACACCTCAACCTGAAAGACATGTTATTGCTGTGAGAGAGAGAGAGAGAGAGAGAGAGAGAGAGAGAGAGAGAGAGAGAGAGAGAGACGGACGGACGGACAGACAGACAGACAGACAGACAGACAGACAGACAGACAGAGACAGACAGACAGACAGACAGACAGTATACCGTCGTCTAGGAGTGAATCTGTGTACAATATCAAGTAACCATTTGGGTTCTCACTTCCCAAAGGCTTCCGGGTTCACGAGTACAGACGTTGGCGTGACCACTGGCTTCACTACTAATAATTATATGATTTTTGGTGGGACTTTCATCAGTTTCTATTCATTTTTCCAGGGTGTAGATGCGTGAGTGCGTGCAAGTATGTATGTGTGTGTGTGTGTGTGTGTGTGTGTACTCGTGTAAATACAAAGGAAAACCCTTTAGATATCCCCCCCCCCCCCACACACACACCTTGTAGCATCAAAACAATAACACTATCATTTAAAAACACCTTCCTTGTTTTTGTTATGTCTGTTCTTATTGCTGTCAGTGGATGGAGAGAAAAAAACGTTCAGACAGCCAGTAAGTGGTAGGTGAGGTGTATAAGTCATGGCTAGTATAGGTACAGAATCATTCACCTTGTCCCATCCGAGGTTTTAGTGAACTAATTTGAATACAAACTTCCGGTAGCTAATCAAGTTGAAAGTTTTGAAGACTAATTACCTTTAAACTTTACTCAACTATTTGGGGGATTAAAGTTAGTCAAGTTACCTTAGAGTTTACAGGTATGACTTAAGTGTAATACTGAACGTAATACCTGTAACAGTATTACCTTTGTGTTTTATTATTATTTTTTAATCATGTCTTAATGTTACAAGGCTTCTCCACTTTAAAACCCTCTCTCTCTCTCTCTCTCTCTCTCTCTCTCTCTCTCTCTCTCTCTCTCTCTCTCTCTCGGAACTTGATGTGAACTCCAAGTTATATAACAGAATCTGGTACCTCACTGAGTAAGCTATCCTCTACTTTGTAACCGATACATTTTGAAGCAGTTGTTACCAATAGAGTGATCTTCTTCTTCTTCTTCTTCTTCTTCTACTTCTTCTTCTTATTACTATTATTATTATTATAGTGCCTGTAGTTGATGGGTGATAGTCTAGTGTGTGTAGTGTTAATATAATCACAAGTATAGGCTATAAATTATCTAAAAAATAAAAAAATAAATAAAAATAATAAAAAAAAAAAACGCGGCCAATATTCCCTGCAACTTTGCCCGCACCTCCCTACCAAACACTTTTTTTTCTGACTCTGTTACTATCGACTGTTTTTTTTTTTTCAATCATCCCAGCAGCCATCAGATCGAATTAGATACACATCATAATTTTGGATTGTTTCTGGCAAAAGGTTCATCTTAATTGCGGTAAAGACCTTCATATGGCTTGACGTCGAATTCCATAATTTTTCCTACTTTGCACAATTTACACCTTCTTGCAGCAGGGTTGAGCACTTAGTTAACCCCACAGCTTCTGCAAAGTTTGGGGCTGGTTAACATCCAGGTGTATGTGGGGTCGATCTCGTCCTCAGCCTCCAGATCCTCCTCATATAGGGATCTTGTTGGGCTGGCCGTGGGCATACTCTCTACATGATTCACAAACACGAGGTTGTAGTTGCAGCTGGGACATTTATTGAAGTTAGTGTGTAAAGCACGTCTAGCACACTTCTTGCATAGCGTGGCGGCGCAGTAAGGCTAAACGCACTACAAGCTCAGAAAGGTCGCCAAACGGTCGTTACACTCGGTGCAGCGGGTATCAAAATCTGTAAAGCACTCATAGTACCAATCTGTGATCCTTTCTTTCAGGCTGGGAGTTTCTTCTTTTTTTGCTTATTCCTATGAGTATTATGAGGGGTGTTCTCTCCTGTATTCCAGAATGCGATCGGTTAAATCTTTGGCTCTTGCCGGTATTCTGTCAGGATAAAAATATTCCAGAACACACGATTTGTAACACTTGTACAGATATTTTATGGTTGAACTTACGAATAAAACCAGAAGACCTATGTACATTATCTTAAATGAGTCTCGTCTTGTAGTCGCGAAGACTTTGTAACATTCGAAATTTCTCCCAAAAATGTTGCCAAACTCTGAGAGGATGTCTGACACTGGCGCCATTGATTTCACCATAATTTTCGTCAAGTCGGCCCATACCCCTTTACCCTTAATATTAAGGGATTTGGTAGCTTTTATAGACGCCTTAGCACTTTGTTTGCTACTGTGATTTACATAGGCTTTCAAGCCGAGATTTAAAAGGATTACAAATCCGTTAATTGTCTCTGAAAAGAGTATCATCAAGCATGCCAATATCGTCTGCCAATATATCAGGGTGAGAAGGATCAATTTGGGCGTTATCATGGGAGGGATTTGCATATGAGTGGGTTTATAATACAACCTTTCAAAGATAGTTAGCGGAAGAACTTTTTTCAGTCCCAAAGCCGCTCGTCGTGATGACTCAGCTGCAAAGCCCTTTGTCCCGGTGCAAATATTCAGATAATTATTCTGGGTTTTATACTTATAGATATCAATCATTGGCTTGACCAGAGCCATGAACATGATGATAATCTGAATGATCACAAGAACTTGTTATATGTTCTTGAGGGGGGACCCTAGCTCCTTCAGAAATTTAAAGAGAGTTTCGGAATAACCCGCATCACTATAGCCACTGGTGATGGTGTGGTTAAATTTGTATACTATATGCCAGCTAGCACTGAAGTCTGCTTTCGCCTTAGCCAACAGGTTCGTCACCGGTGAGAGGTCCATCAAATCCTATAGAAAACCTTTTATGAAATTCGGGAATTTGCAGAAGGCAGATACAGTCATATTTACGAGACCGCAAAAAAATTTTTGCATGGGACGTATAATAGCGTCACATGAACTGGGGGAGACGACTAATATGGGGCGGCACTCGTTTACAGCCCTTGAAAACGCCTTCATACATCTTTAGTAAGGGCCCTCGATATTATTCGAACAAAACGCAAAATTCTTAAAGAACCATTTAAACGAATCTTTTAACTTCTTTGCATGCTTTTAAAACTGGTCAAGTAATTACAAAGCGAGCTCCATTTATCTGCCTTATAGTTCACTAACATTCTCCAGAAAACTCTGCACTTTTACGATTTTCGCTTCATACGTTTTGGCAAATTTTCTTATCATATTTTCTATATACTGTTTGAACACCTTTTACATACATACATTCATCTCACCCAGTATTCTGTAATTCTGGAATATTTTGAAAACCACGTCAACCTATTCACCTATGATTATGCAGAAACTAATTCGGGTAGCCATGGTTGTGATCACTTGACAGATGGTACAAAATATGTACGCTCTCCCATACGTAAAGTTGCACGACATCGCGAAGAACACCAACATGGTGAACGAGAAAATCCAATGACGGGTTGTTACTTCTCCCGTGATGTATTTCGTCACAAACAAATACAACCCTGAAAAAGATGTTCCCAGTGCAAACCAAAAATACGTTTTAGCCATAGTGCCCAACACGGGAAATACCCTAAACCGAGCTTTTTTGGGACCTTGTGGCTTTGGTATTACTGGTTAAGTGTCGATAATTTTGCGCAGTAACCTTACCCTCTTCAGTAATTACTTCTCCAGCGCCACCTGACGGAGGACTTTAGGGTCATCGAACTAGGCACCGTGCAAACCGTCTACGTACCTCATCATACACTTTAGCTTGCCGAAGAAATTCTTTATATTTTAGATGATTACCTTAAACAGAGACCCGCTTGCCGATATGATCACTACCAAATATAATGAAACGTTTCGCAATAATTGACCGAATGGATTAGGCCACTCGTCGTAGGTAACGTTAGCGATGGCAGCTTTCCGCACAGCCTTTAATTTAAGCATTTCTTAAAGGATAGAAATATTGAGTGAAACATACTATGGGTCTTTCGGTTTCTTCAGCACTGTTAATCGTTCCAAGATATCTTAGGTTGTCATATGGGAGCCTTGAAGATGAGCCAACTCTTCAATAAGCATCAATTCGTGGTAGTCTTACTGGAGATCCCCCTCAACTGCCACTGGGGTGTGACCATCTTACTCCAGGATCTACCAGAAGGTCATTTATCTGGCGTCTTCGAATTGTTCTTCGTCCTCTTCTTCTGTGTCATCGTCGCCCTCGTCATCTGAAACATCATAATAGTCATCGTCGTCCTCGTCATCTGAAACATCATAATAATCATCGTTCTCGTCTTCTGAAACTTCTTAATAGTCATCATCCTCGTCATCGTCATTCTCAGCGCCTTCACCGTTTTGTAGCTGTACATTAACAGAAGCGAGGCTAAGGGGGTCCTCCTCCTGGGTGATAACTGCGTCTTTACCGTTTAATAGATGTAGATTAACAGACGCCGGGCTAACGGTGATGACTTTGTAAAATATATTCGTGTTTTTAATCGAGCCATATTTTCTGCCATTCTTCATCCTCAGTTATGCCTAAAATTCTCGAGTTTTAGAACCAACGGAGATAAAACTTATTGGCCGCTAGAACTTGTAGGTCATAAGAGAGAGGCCCCTATCCTCCACCACCTAACTACTATTCCCCACCACCCAACCAATATCCTCAAGATCGACTTTCATTCTCTCCTCCTTAGGGAAAAAACACCCGAACACTTTCTTAAAACAATTCTACATTCCCCATTTTACGACCAACACGCTCGGCTTCTAGTTACCCTGGCATTTCTTTGCCTAGAAACCATATATTACTACTTACCGTTCCATTTTATAATTAACACTATAGAAAAAGAATTAGGGTATACTGTTTAAAAAGTCGGATATACAGTAAAAGAGTTTGGTTGGAATTTATATATCAGGCTTGACCTATTACCTTCACTATCATATTCACTACACTACACTATACTATCATCTTCACTACACCACACTACACTACCATCTTCACTACATACACTACACTATTATCTTCACTATCACCTTCACTACATACACCACACTACACTACCATCTTCACTACATACACTACACCACACTACACTACACTATCACCTTCACTACATACACTACACCACACTACACTACACTATCACCTTCACTACATACACTACACCACACCACACTACACTACCATCTGCCAAGTTCAAGATAGGTAACAACACTATTGACTATGTTTCTTCTCTTAAATATCTTGGTGTCTCCGTCCCTTGTACCATACAACAGCTAACCCGCCAATGTACTGACAGACTGAGACCTCTCAGAAGTGTAGCGGGGTACAGCCCACACTGCGGTGCTAATATTAGAATTGTTAAAACAATGTACCTAGGCTATATAAGATCTCCGGTAGATTACCACGCACCAGCCCTGGTCCTTCGTGACGGGAAAGGCGTTGACAAGCTCGAGAAAATGCAAAATACAGTCCTCAGAATTTTCCTAGAATGTCACATGAGCACTAAAGTACTTAATATGAGGAAAGTCAACCTGATGATAGCCCTGAGGCTTCTGCGTGGTGATCCTGATAACCCTGTTTCCTTAAAATTGCTAGAATGTATGAACCATGGGACTGGTGAGTCTAAATGGATCCAAACTACAGCTACACATATGAAGATGTTTCGACTAGACCACCTGTACAAAGTTGAGACACAACAGCGCTTCCTGCCACCCTGGCGGACACTTCCCTTCGATATCACAATACCGACTTATCCACCTAAAAAATTATTTATACAAAGTATTTATCTCCAACACACTGCCAAAGTGAGAGCTCTTGAACACATACACACTCTACAGACTGATGATAATATCACACAGACCATCTACACTGATGGATCTCTTAACACCGCCTGTGGGAGGGCTGGAAGTGCTGTTGTTGTGACTCAACCTGACGGTAAATTATATTCATTGAAACCACTGTGACTGACAGTCTCATCATCACTGACTCTCTATCTTCACTACTTGCCCTTGACACCCTCAATTCCAGTTGACACGCGCTTGTCTCTGAAGCCAGACACAAATATACGTACCTTGTTGACCAGGGTGTCAAGGTCAAACTGTTGTGGATCCCCTCTCATACAGGCCTCATAAAACATAACAGAGTTGATGCCCTCGCCAAACTCGCGTCTAACAATGACACCGTTGAATACAATTTGGGTCTGTCAAAAAGAACCCTTAAAACTGTAATTAGGAAAGAACTTATTGAAGAATTTGACGCAAGTAGACAAGTGCAAACAGGCACTAATCGATCCACAGTTTACCATGATGAGATGTATCAAGTGAAACATGTATATGGAGCAAGTAACAAGATCACTAGATTACAAGATGTTGTAACCGCTAGATTAAGGTTAGGATATAAGTACCTCTGGCAGTATGTTCCTCAAGCAGATGTAAACAAGACTAAAGTGTGTGGCCAGACATATAGCCACACACTTGAACACTACGTCCTGGACTGTGTGAAGATAGAACCTTTTAGGGACAGGTCCAAGCACACTGTGTGTGAAATGGCACAACACTTCATCTCCAATGGCAAGATAGCTGACATATTAAGATTGTATCCACTTTTTTGCACTTAGTAATTATATCAGTTCTCATGTATAAAACCAAATACACAATGTGCTTGAATACTTCTCACGTAAATGTGAATAACAAAGTGTGAGGCCAGACATACTGCCTCACACGCCTGTTCTCACGCATTTGTGAATAAGTTACCCTTTATGTATCGAACTAAACAAATAATGTAATTGAAATACTGTGTAACATTCAGTGCCATAATATCCTGACAACGGGGATTAATTATTCTGACCCGTTGTAAACCCTACTCTGTAATCGTTTTGCGCTACCGCTCACAGGATGAGTGTGGGGTGCACAATAAAGTAGCCGCAGTAAGAATCAAAATCAACTATCATCTTGACTACAAAATGTTGAGTGATAACTTACTTTGTGACTTCACTACAAAATGTATGATTTATCTACAGTGAGACCTCTATTTAACGGAATGTATGAGCGAATGTAGACTTTTATATCGAGGTCCATTAGAGTTGGAAACCCTTATATAACAGACTATATGGAAGAATACAATCTATGATATCAAGGTCCATTAGATGTGAAACTCTTATATAACGAAGTATATCGGATATACCTGTAAAATGATAATCGTATACTTCTCTAAAGAAAGAAAGAAAGAAATGTATTCCTTTAATTTGCATTACTGTTGCTCCTTGTCATCTACGTACATATCTTGGCCACACTTAACACATCTTGGCCACACGTAACACATCCTGGCCACACTTAACACATCTCGGCCACACGTAACACATCCTGGCCACACGTAACTCATCCTGGCCACACGTAACACATCCTAGCCACACTTAACACATCCTGGCCACACGCAACACATCTTGGCCACACATATACATCCTGGCCACACGTACACATACTGGCTACAAGACCAACCATTAGCATCAACATGAACACAAGGTTAGGTCAGGTGAGGTCAGGTCAGGTCAGGTCAGGTCAGGTCAGGTTAGGTCAGGTCAGGTCAGGTTAGGTTAGGTTAGGTTAGGTTAAGTCAGGTCAGGTCAGGTCAGGTCAGGTTAGGTTAGGTTAGATCAGGTCAGGTCAGGTTAGGTTAGCTCAATAGTTGGAAGAGGAAGAAAGAAATATATAGATTCAATTTCAAATAGAAGGTGGGGAAATAGATTGTGTCAAGGAGGAACTTGATGGACATTTAAAAAAAATATATATAATACCCAGGATTTATTCATAGGTTGTTTAAATGCCAAAAGCACCAGGTGAGGAAATTAACAAGTAAAAAAAAAAATCGACTGAATATGCATGGCTTCAATCTTGAGCTTAAGTGATGCAACTCTATTATGTAAGTGAGGCAAGAAGAGTTAGTGGGGGTGGACAAACAGACAGACAGACAGACAGACAGATAGAGAGAGAGAGAGAGAGAGAGAGAGAGAGAGAGAGAGAGAGAGAGAGAGAGAGAGAGAGAGAGAGAGAGAGAAAAAAAAAAAAATTGCTGATTGTGATTATGGAAAATCTTATCTAATTCTCACACAACCCTCCTCCGCCCAATTTGATCCATCCCACCCACGTCCCAAGCCCACCCTCCATCCACATCCCCCACTTACCTCCATCCATCGCACCCACGTCCTCGCCCACCCACCTCCACCCAGCCCGCCCACATCCCCCGCCCACATGCCACAATGTCGGTCCTTCAGAGAAAAAGTTACCCAAGTGAGATCATAAACAGTCATTCATACGTACCCACACGCACTACTAGCCCATGTGCACGCAAGTCTACATTAACGCACGCAAAGACACATTAACACACGCAAGTCTACATTAACACACGCAAGTCTACATTAACACACTCATCCCCAGGTACCTCCAGAGCTCACGAAAATGCGTCTTGTACAGTGAGAGCTTAGAGGTAAATACTGTTCTCGGGCAGTGAGTGAGTGAGTGAGTGAGTGAGAGAGTGAGTGAGTGAGTGAGTGAGTGAGTGAGTGAGTGAGAGCTGGGTGGATAAAGCAAGTTTCAACAGCCAATACATCCATTTTTTCTGAATTGCTGACATAATTAAAAACATGTAGATTAAAAAAAATAAATAAAAATAAATAAAAATAAATAATAAATAAATAAAATAAATAATTTTCCTGGAATACATCAAATAAAATACATGTCATTGTATTCCTCCATGTCATGGGATTATCACCCGTCTAACACCTGATTATAAAGGTGTTTTTCCTGTACCCTTTAATCTACCTGGCTCTTATGACACACCTTAACATCTTGAGGACTATGACCCTTAAAGTATATATGTATAAGACTTATAATACCAATTTTTTCGGGTTAAGAGGTTCACCTTCTGGGAATATCATCCGTAATATACATGAACATAAGGTTGATATTCCAGTATTAAATAACATCACTCAGGCCTTTGTATAGTGAGGCTGACATTCCGGTACTGTCTCTCACGACGTTTGACACCATCTTCCCCCCTGGATTTATATAGCATTAACTGCTTTCTAGAATCACCCGTCTTGCAAGGTGTAACAAGGTTCATACTCCAGTACAGTAGTCTGATGGAGGATGGCACTGTTTCCCCCCCACTCCCCCCTCCCTTTTGTTGTGTCCTGGAAACGGGAGAAATTTTCCTCCCTCTTTGTCTTGACTGTTTCTGTTGTTCCTGTTAATACTACCATGTTCTCTGTTATATTTCTGTTGTTAGTCTTTCGAGTTTTGTTTATATATATTTGTGTTTTTATTTTTACTGCCAAAACACATACACACATAACACACACAGGCGATGATTGATAATGATGTGTGTGTGTGTGTGTGTGTGTGTGTGTGTGTGTGTGTGTGTGTGTGTAGGCTTGCTTGCTTGCTTGCTTCCATGCCTGCCTGCCTGCCTGCCAGCAAAGGAACCCCAGAGTCTTTAATCAAATTCTCTCATTACATTCTGGCGGAATAAGAGGGAGAGTATGCAGGTCGTCCTTACATCAAAAGACTCCTGAGGTCTTGAGAGCGTGTTTGTGGAGCGTTACGGAGGCCGGGGTCTTAATTCACCCTTTATATTTGTACTGCCGGATTACCTCTTACGAGTCTCTGGGATTTACAATGAGGTCAATCTCGTATTAATCCAATCTTAATCCTTTTCGTAAATCCAATATTATCCAAGACCAGAGGGGATTTAAGGGAGTAAATTCAATTAAAGAGTTACATAAACTATATAAATTACAGATAACTTAAGACATTAATATTAGCTATATATTAATTCAGATACCAAGAAGAAATAGTTATTGTATATACCAGGTTAATGATGTACCTGTGTAGTGTCAGGATATCAAAGCACCTTAATAGTTCATAATGATCAAATAAATAGAGTATTTGTTTAATGTGATATTTGTTTAGCCTGAGCACTTATCTTAAATGAATTAAAAAGGACACACACACACACACACACTGACAATAATCCTGTAAGTCATTTGCATACTAGGCCAGAAGACGTAGTTAGGAAATTGGTTTACCTGCACGAGCTAACATTAATATTTCCTAATACCTTCCTAACATTTACACACACACACACACACACACACACACACACACACACATATAAATATATCAAGGTGGTATCGATGACGAGTTTGTATTTTGTGTCGAGTCAGTGGGTGTTGTAAGCTCGTTAAGAAAAATTACATCAGTGATTGCTTGTGACTTCACCACTTAGTTTACACAACAGGAACACTCAGCCAGGAATAAGGCTTTAATAACCTCTTAACTAAATCCTGAACTTTTGATAAAATGTTTTAATTACTATCGATGATTATCTAGTATATGTAAAGTCACTCAATAAAAAAATATATACAAAATTGTGATGAAAAAATATGACACAACGGACGAAGGATTTTGACAACCCTACCGAGACAACAGGAGGCAGAGTGTTCATTGTGGAATTTATCGATCACCCCAAGTTGGGATAGTTTTTTGAGTAGCTGTAGAGTGAGTAGTGATGTGAGTTTTAATTCTAATCTCACATCTCTGAGTCGACTACATTTAGCCAAACTCTTTCTTAAATAGCAGGTAGTCATAGGTGAAACTTTTTAATGAAGGTAATTATTACACAGTCTGACTAATTATCTCCCAATACATCTCAGCAGCTCAGGTAAATTTATTATTCCTTAAAAATATCAATTTTTTGTCACTCAAAAAAATAAATAATAAAATAAAATAAATAAATCATCTTTTTTATTTCAAGTACACACAAAAAAAATACTTCAGATTTTTTTTATTCGTTTCTAAGGTTATTTCAGGAGTGGTTATGCCAACAAGAGGACAGATACGTCTGATCATGTCTGTCAATATTGAACTGAGGGACCACGTCAAGCCTTAAGTTCAATATGGACACGCAGAACTGACGTGCGATTTCACAATCTGGGTAAGTATTGTGTACACACCCGAACAAACTCTAACACCATCCCTGAGCACTGTGACCTGACCTGACCTGACCTGACCTAACATAGATACTACATTATACATTACATAATATATAACGTAAATGATACATATACTGGTAAACTACATAATAAGAACATAAGAATGGAGGAAACTGCAGCGGGCCTATTGACCCATACTGGGCAGTCCCGTTTATACCCAACCCCTATTGCTCATATAAGCATCCAACCTATGTTTGAAGCTATCCAGCGTATTCGAGTTAATGATGATATTTGGTAACTTGTTCCATTCATCCACTACTCTGTTTCCAAACCAGTGTTTACCTATTTCACGCCTAAATCTAAATTTGTCTAATTTAAAACCATTGTTACGAGTTCGCTCCTGGTTGGATAGTTTGAGTACCTTCGTAATGTCCCCTTTGTTTAGCCCTGCCTTCCACTTATACACCTCTATCAAGTCGCCCCTCACTCTACGTCTCTCGAGGGAGTGCAAATTAAGATGCTTTAACCTGTCTCTGTATTCAAGGTTCCTAATGCCCGCGATTAGTCTTGTCATTCTCCTCTGGATTCTTTCCAATGATTCTATATCCATTCTGTAATACGGTGACAAGAACTGAACTGCGTAATCCAGGTGAGGTCTCACAAGCGCTAGATATAATTTTAAGATGACCTCGCTAGTCTTGTAACTAACACTCCTTTGTATGAACCTAAGTACTTTATTAGCTTTGTTACGAGCAAAAACACAGTGTTTACTTGGCTTAAGATTCCTACTTATCATTACTCCTAAATCTCTCTCGCAGTCGGATTCCACAATGGCATCGTTGTTCGTCTGGTAACTGGTTTCCCTGTTTACATCTCCAATACTGAGTACTTTACATTTGTCCACATTGAATTTCATCTGCCATTTTTCAGAACATTCGAAAAATTGTTTAGATCTTCCTGTAGTTTTGCAGAGTCCTCGTCAGATTTAATTACACGTCCTATTTTAGTGTCATTAGCAAATTTACTTATGTTGCTGTCTATGCCGATATCTATGTCGTTTATGTATATAATAAATAATAATGGTCCAAGTACTGAGCCTTGGGGAACTCCACTAGTGACGTTGCTCCAATGCGATTTAGTGCCGTTTATGCTCACTCGCTGTTTCCTGTCCTGTAACCACGCCCTAATCCATTTAAGGATATTACCTTTGATGCCATGCGCTTCTACCTTTCTAATTAGTCTTTCGTGGGGGACTCTGTCGAAGGCTTTGCTAAAGTCGAGATATACCACATCATAATTGTGCCCCTCGTCCACCGATTCGAAAACAGTATGATTTGTAGATATATGCATGAGGAAAGAGTCTTATAAAGAGTCTTTGTGACAATTTAAGAGAGAAAGACTCCTTTGTGTTTACTTAACAGGAAGAGGGGATGAATTTGTGAGTCTTAGTTTTTATGAGTCACAAAACATAAATAAAAAGAAGAGTCTTATCAAATCCCCGAAAAAAAAGAGAGAGGGAGTCTTAGGTCTTTTATTTTCTCGCCCCAAAGACTCCTCACCCCTCCACCACCACTTTTGTGCAGGTAGAATTAGGCAAAACGAAAGTGGTGGTGATGGTGAGGGAGGGGGTGTAGATATGAGGGTAGGGGTGAGGGAGTGGGGTGTAGAGGTGAGGGTTGGGATAGTGATGAGGGTGGGGGTGTGGTGGTGATGGTGGGAGGGTTGAGGTAAGGGTGAGATAGTGGGGGTGGGGGGGGGGGATGGAAGAGTCTTAATGAGCCTCATTGGATGTCCCATTCGTCGTCTAATCCGGTTTCTGAGGTGTAATCGACCGGTTAAGTGGATTCACCCAACCGGCATCGCTGACTTTTTAGGCTAGGTGGTCTAGACAGGTTCGAATTTGACCCCACCAGGCGATTTCAACTTAATAGTGACCTTATGTGACCTTCAAAATACCCTAAATTGACCCACGACCCTCGTGAGTTTGTAAGTGACCTCTGAATGACCTAAGATGACCTCATTTAATAATCTATAATGGCCACTAGTAATTATAGTGACCCATGATAACCTAAATTACCTAGTAATTATAGTGACCTCCCTTAAATCACCTATCATGACCCTTAGTATCTTTGTAATGACCTTAAAATAATAACGTACCCTAAGTGACCTATCCCCTAAAATGACCTGTTCCCTAATCTCAATAATGACCCCAATTGAGCCTCTATAATGAGTCCAGGTAATCCTCTATAATAGCCTCAGGTGACCCGGTATAATGACCTCTTGACAACCTGTATAACAAACATAAACAAATTAGTAAAAATAAATAAAAAATAAAAAGCCTTTCATCCCAGGACGGCAAAAGCAACAACAACCACAACAACAACAACAACAACCACAACAAATACAACAACCACAACAACAACAAAAACAACCACAACAACAACAACAACAACAACAACAACAACAACATATCCCTAACTTCTTGTCGTTTCATCAAGGAAAAAAAAAGCAAAAAAAGAAAAATCATCGGACAAAACCAACAAGATAAAACAAGCAAATAACTAATTAGAGGTAAACAGGAAAGCAGATCAAACGTGGTAGAAGAGAAGCAATTAATTAAGCAAGAACAAACACACGTACAGACTTCAATGGCAGCTTAGATCCGTCCAGGTAATCATCACAAGCTCGTTCCAACTGAGCGAACACAATACCAAGTAAGATCCAATGCGCTGGGAGAATGCTAAGGTAAGAGCCACACACAAAGGGCAATCTTCCGTCGTCAGATTTAGGAATTTCTAAGAACCTGTGCTGTGTAAACAACAACAACAACAACAACAACAACAACAACCACAAAAACAACAACAACAACAACAACAACAACAACAACAACAATAATAATCTGGTGTGCTGGACTCGTAAGATTTGCCACACTGGAATTAGTATAAAATAAGGTAGAATTTAGTATGATAGAAGGAGAGTCTGTATGATCTGGTAAAAGGGCAAGATAATGGCTCAGTGAGATCATACATTCGTAGATAATAATGGTTGGACGATTTCGGATAGTAAAGAAAAAAAATGTTCTGCAAGATGGTGTGTGTGTGTGTGTGTGTGTGTGTGTGTGTGTCTTTCCCCCCCAAGTAAATAAAATATCGTGTAAAAAAATAAGGAAGTTAACTATTCTTTCGTTTAATTATCGTGAAAATTAAGACGACAGAGAGAGAGAGAGAGAGAGAGAGAGAGAGAGAGAGAGAGAGTATCATCATAGCGTGTTGATTCTCCGTGATAGGAGACAACAGTCGTTCAGTTGATTGCGTTCACTATCAAAGGTAGCAGCAATCTAAAGGTAATTTACCATTGTTCATGGCCTCTGTTATGAACATACTGTCGTAATTTTAGGGGGTCTAGGGGTGGGGGGTAGGGGGTGGTGTAGAGGCACAGGCGATGGTTGATAATGATGTGTGTGTGTGTGTGTGTGTGTGTGTGTGTGTGTGTGTGTGTGTGTGTGTGTGTGTGAGCCTTGCCCTTCATAACGCCCATCACACAGAGCACAAACAAATACAAATTTCAAAGACCAACCCAACACGACGTCCTCATTTACACACCGTCAATAAAGGTAATGATATTTGCACCAACTACCAGGAAATGCATATGTATTTCTCTCCATCAGGGGGTCTTGATCGAGGTGGTGTTGTCGGTGTTGGGGGTAACTTTTAGAAATATTTTTACAATCTCAATGTTTGTTTATTTGTTGAAAGCAGTAAAAGGTATATTCTCAGTGATCTTCTTTACTTGAGTTTCCGCCATCTGTCGTCGAGTAGCAAAAACAGCCTCTGAGTTCCCGTGAGCAAACACAGCCTCTGAGTTCTCGTGGACAAAAATAGCCTCTGAGTTCTCGTGGGCAAACACAGCCCATCCTTGTCACGAACAATATTTTATAAAAGTTTTGACTGTCCAGAGATTCAGGCAAGAAGCAATTTATGTTACGCATCAACAATTAGTCTTATCTACCACAGGGCGAGCTTTCAAGACCTGAGTTTATTCTGAATATCTGTGTATGTAACTGATGTAGACGACTCAGTACACACACACACACACACACACACACACACACACCTACCTACGAAATATGTGTGGAGAAGTCATGAAAAATATTTGACCAAAAACTTGTATCAAAATTCTCGTACTAAAGTTTAATTTCTCTCTCCTTAAGACAACAAAAACGTGTCTTAATTAGACTTGTATTCTCAGTGGTCACCTACGATATTATTTTGGCCACTACGACGCAACACGACCTTATCCGTCACAAATGCCACTTAGGATAAAAATAATTTCAGGTTAAGAGAGACTAGGAAAATGTGGACGTCTAAGGGGGGGGAGGGGGGGTCGTACATAGTGGGGGTCGTACATAGTGGGGGTCATACATAGTGACTTTTCTTCCTTTAATCTTTACGATGACGTTTATCTTTATTTTTTCGTTATTTTTTCTTTATTTTTTATTTTTATTTATTTTTATTCTCTTGTTTGGTATAGAAACTCGCGGGTCAGTGTGCACACGCCGGGCCTGCTGGAGTGGGAGGAAGTCGCTTGAGTGGGGGTTAAGTGGGTGAGATGGAGGAGTGAGGGTTGGTTGAGAGGGTGAGGTGGCTGAGTGGGGGTTGGTTGATAGGTTGAGATGGATGAGTGGGGGGTTGGTTGAGAGGGTGAGTTGGATGAATGGAATCGCGAATGAGCGGCTGGGGTGGAAGAGTGGGGTAAGTTGAGAGGTAGAGTGAGAGGGACAAGTGGAAGAGAGTGGTGTGGTAGAGTCAAGGGGTTATGAGGGGTGGAAGAGAAGTCAATCCCTTGAGAATGTTGATCTCTCTCTCTCTCTCTCTCTCTCTCTCTCTCTCTCTCTCTCTCTCTCTCTCTCTCTCTCTCTCTCTCAAAAAAAACAAAAAACAAAACCTACCAACATAAATGAGATGAGAAACACGACCTAATACCAATATATAGAGTCCCCCCCACCATTAATCTCTTCAAATATATATCAATAGTTTTCCCTCTGTTTATCTAATTGGCCATACAATCGTTTACCTAATTGGTGATTCAATCGTTTATTTTAACTTTAATAATTCTGGTTTACAATGAGGACATCTTGGAGGGCCTCTAACGTGTGTGTGAGTGTGTGTGTGTGACTTTAAGATGATGTGAGTGTCTCAAGGTAGGAGGCAGATGCTGACTCAACACAAAGCAACTAACAGAGGACTGCAATAACCCCAAGCAGCTGGTCTAATTACCTCTCCTCCTCCTCCTCCTCTCACTGATGGAAGATTATGACAAGGAGCAGCGGGGGGAGGAGGAAAGGGTCGGAGGTGAAAGAGGAAAGGGGTGGGAGGTGAGGAAGGGGTCGGAGGTGAAAGAGGAAAGGGGTGGGAGGTGAGGAAGGGTAGGAGGTGAGGAAAGGGTCGGAGGTGAAAGAGGAAAAGGGTGGGAGGTGAAGAAGGGGTGGGAGATGAGGTGAGTGACAGACCTCATAAGTACCCCACTCCACCCTTACATCCCACTCCAGCTTTACACCCCACTCCAGCTTTACGCCCCCTCCCCCCACCATTTCAAGTCAAGGCGATGTAAACAGAGAGACTGGAAGCGATCGACACAGGGTAGAGTGGGAAGTGAGTGGTACAGAGGGCAAGCATGAGAGGAGTGACGAGTGGGAAGTGAGTGGTACAGAGGGGAACAAGAGAGGAGTGACGAGTGGGAAGTGAGTGGTACAGAGGGCGAACATGAGAGGAGTGACGAGTGGGAAGTGAGTGGTACAGAGGGCGAGCATGAGAGGAGTGACGAGTGGGAAGTGAGTGGTACAGAGGCGAACATGAGAGGAGTAACGAAGGAAGAGTGGGAGGAGGAGAAGGAGAAGGAAGAAGAGGGCGAAGAAGAAGTGAACGAAGAAGAGGAGAAGGCAAACGAAAAAGAAGATAATGAAGAGGAGAAGAGAAGAGGACGAAAAAGAGAAGAAGAAAGGAGAAGGGAGAAGGAAAGAAGAATAAGGGGACGAAGATGATAAGAAAGAAGACAGAGAAGAAGAAAGAAGAAGAAGAAAGAGGAAAAATAGCCGCAAGAAAAAAGACTCGTCTCCAGAAGGGATGAAGAATGAAAGAATGGAGGAAGAGGAAGAGGAGGAGGAAGAGGAAGAGGAGGAGCATGAGGAGGAAGAGGAAGGAGACACCAGGAAGCTACACTGCCGAAGAGGAACACAAGACTGACACAGTGGATTATAACAATGGACATGAGAGGGATGAGTGGGATGTGAGAGGGATGTGAGAGGGATGTGAGAGGGACGTGAGAGGGATATGAGAGGGATGTGAGAGGGATGTGAGAGGGACGTGAGAGGGATGTTGTGGGATGTGAGAGGGATGTGAGAGGGATGTTAGAAGGATGTTAGAGGGATGTGAGTGGGATATAAGAGGGATGTGAGTGGGATGTGAGAGGAATGTTATAATACAGTAAAATAATGTCGAAAAAATATAAAAAATAATAATAAATAAAAATAACAGATAAAATATACAATAACGCAGACTTATGTATAAAGTAAGACACAATAACGGTGGAATTAGAGAGAAATACAGGTTAATAAAAAACAAGAATACAATATATTCGTTAATGATGATAATTCAACTGTATTGTCTGAACGAATTAATTGCCAATTGTAATTTTTTTAACTCGGATTAAACAAGCTTATCAACTACTGTACCTGGCAATGTTTTAAGCTAGGGAGAATATACCTTGTTAAGAATATTTTTTTTTTTTTTTTGCCAATAAAGTTAGACAAATGAAAGTGCTTTTACAATTACAACTATATTTTACACCGACGTACTGTATACCCATGAGTATGTATGTATGTATGTATGTATGTATGTATATATGTATGTATGTATGTGTGTATGTATGTATGTATGTATTAATGTGGGTATCTAGTGATTTAAATCTATACACATACGCTTGACATATCAAAGTTTACATATATATACATTTTATACAATAAACTTCACTTAACAGTTTATAAACACACAAACAGTTCATTTAACAAAGTATTATTAACCTATATGACGGTAAATATAAACATAATTAACGAGTAACAGGTGTGTAGAACATAATTGGCATATATGTATACACCTGCACATCTACTACATCACAAACATGTAGTCAGTACATTAACACGGGATGAGAGAGAGAGAGAGAGAGAGAGAGAGAGAGAGAGAGAGAGAGAGAGAGAGAGAGAGAGAGAGAGAGAGAGAGAGAGAAAAAAAAAATAAATAAAAACCACGTTAAAACAAAAGACATCTCAACTACCTCTAGAGACAGGACAGAATACACTAAAGCCCGACGTCTAAAATGTAATAAAAAGCCGAAATATTACTAACACAATGGCACAAAAGTTAAGGTATTAAAATCGTACTCAGCCTCGAGAGGGTAACAAAAGTGCACAACTTACAATGGCAGCGATGTATAAAAATATCTTATACCCCGCCTCCCCTAACCCACCCACGACCCACTAACCCACCCACGACCCCCTCCCCTAACCCACCCACGACCCCCCTCCCCAAATCCATCCCCTCCCCCCCTCCCCCCAAAAAAAAAAGATGGGCTGGGGGTGGGGGGGGTGGGAGGAGAGGTGTGGGCGGAGGTGTGTGGGAGGTGAGGGAAGGATGGGGGTGGGTGGTGAGGTGAAGGAGGAAGGGGGGTGGGTGGTGAGGTGAGGGAAGGGGGTGGGTGGTGAAGGAGGAAGCGGGTGGGTGGTGAAGGAGGAAGGGGGTGGGAGGTGAAGCAAATGAAGAAGGAAGTGGTAGAAGACAAAAGATTCTCTAAACTTGAAGTGAAAAAAAAAAACCGAAATGATAGAAGTGAAGGAAAAGAAAGAAATGTTTAACACGAAGAAGAAGAAGAGACTGGGAAGGGGAGGGTGGGGGGAGGGGGGAGAGGGGGGGGGAGGGGGAAGGGGGGAGAGAGTTCTTGCGCATTCAACAACAACAAAGAAATTATATGACCCTTCTTCTTCCCTCCCTCACTCACTCACTCCCTCCCTCTTCTCTTTCTCCCTCTCTCCCTCCCTCTTCTTTTCCTCCCTCCCTCCCTCACTCACTCCCTTCCTCACTCCCTCACCTCCCTCTTTTCTTTCTCCCTCTCTCCCTCACCTCTCCCTCACCAGCATTCGGTAGTGACCAAATTTATCATTTTTAAAGACTTTAGCCAAAAAAATTAACTGGCAAAATAAGACTTAAAAGACTCTCCGGTATTAAACAATGACAAAGACTTACAAGTAAACAACAAAGACATCACTAAAAGACGAAAAAAAAAAAAAGACTATATTGGTAACATAAAACAAGCATTAAAGACCCCCCAGAAAGACTATATTAGTACTTAAAGACGGTTAAGACTTTCTGATACTTAAATGACATCACCTAAGACCCCCCACCAAAAGACTTATCGGTAAAAGAGTTATAAAAAAAAAAAGATTTAATAAGACTTTCCAGGACAAAACACTGCGTTATGACCCGAAGATTTTTCCGGGAATTGACAATGTTTGAAAGACCTCTCTCTCTCTTCCCTTACCACCCCTCCCCTCTCCAATCCCTCTCCAAACACCCACTCCCCCCTCTCTCTCACATCATTATACAATTCTCCCCTCCAAAAATGATATTCTGGTTTAGTTGGAGTTATTTATCATATGAATGAATGAATGAATGGATGATTCTGCATAAGTAATCAACGAACAAAAACAACAACAATAATATTAAGTAACCCTTTTCCTTTCGTCTCTGTCCCATATTCTTCCCCTTCCCTTCTTATACCCCTTTCTATTAATCATTTTCTTTCCTCTTTCCCCCCCCCCCTCTCCACCACCATCATCACTATTTCCCTTTCCTCCTTCGTCTTTTCTTATTTTATTGTCCTCTTCCCTTCTCTTCATTAATTTTTATTCATTTATTTCTCTCATCTCTATGTTAATGCGACCTCTCCATCTCTTTCATCCACAGATTTATTCAGTTTTTCCTTTTTTTTCATATTTTTAGTTTTATCTTTTTGTTGTTATTTTCCTCCTCCTGTTTTATTCTTCCTTCCTCTTTACCCTTACCTCTTCTTCCTACCTTCTCATCTCCCCCTTTCTCCACTCCTTTCTCTCTCTCTCTCCCTTCCTCTCTTTACTTTCCAATTCTCGTCCATTTCTCCTCACCCCATTCTGTCAATTCCCTACTCATCACTCTGTTCTCTCCACTCCTTCTCCTTATCCTCTTCTTCCTTCTTCTTCCCACCCCACTCCCTCCATCTTCAACCCACTCAATCCCTCTTACCTCCAACCCACTCCACTCTACCTCCCACACACACCCACTAGTGAAGCCAAACACAAGTTCCTGTAAACCAAGTGGTGGCCAGCAAACACATCTTGACTATGTAAGAGAATAATGTAAAGGGGGAAGGGGGAAGGGGGAAGGGGGAAGGGGGAAGGGGGGGAGGGTTAGTCACGTCACACCCATACATCACTCTGCAACAATGGGTCTCGGAAATCCTAATACATTACAGGGGGAAGGAGGGGGGGGAGGGGGGAGGGGGAGGGGGAAGGAGGATGGGAGGGGGAAGGAGGGGGAAATCTGGGGCCATGAAGGAGACATTATTTTGGCTATCCGAGAGCTCTGTAAATCCATCCTGGTGACAGTGTTATGAAGAAAGAAAGAAAGAGAGAGAGAGAGAGAGAGAGAGAGAGAGAGAGAGAGAGAGAGAGAGAGAGAGAGAGAGAGAGAGAGAGAGAGAGAGAGAGAGAGAGAGAGAGAGACACTATCCTCCACCTTCAGGAGTTATGAAGTACAAACACACGCCATGATGGAAGCCTCCCTCACTACCTCCATCACGCCTTCTCTCTCCCTTCGTCAGCACCTCTGTCACCCCCAGCAGGAAGAAAGGCAGGAACACTGTAGCTTATAAGAGAGTGTGAAGGAATAGAAGGAACCTCACGTGATAAGAGATTCCTTCTTCTTCCTTCTTCAGCGTCGCCGTTACTCCATCTCTCTAACGGGTGGAAGAGGAAGGAGGAAGGGGGGTAGGAAAAGGAGGAAGGGGGAAGGAGAAAAGGGATGGAAGGGGAGGAATGAGGAAGGGGAAAGGAGAAAAGGGAAGGAAAAATAGGAAAGAGGAAGGGGAAGGAGATGGAATAAAGGAGAAGGGAGGAGGAGGAGCAGGAGGAAGGAAGATCTATTAGGTATAACTTCCTGATTATCTTCCTTGTCCTCCCTTTTTCTCCCTGTCTTCTCCCTTTCTACCTGTGTCGAATTCAGGTCCACTCACTTCTCCCTCACCTCTCTCCTTCTCTCTTACCTCCTTGCATCATCACTCTTACCTGTCCCCTCCATTTTACTTCACTCTTTCACCTGTCCTCCCCTCTCATCCATACCTGACTCCCTCACCTCCCCCTCTCACCCCTATCTGCTTCCTCACCTCCCCCTCTCATCTGTACCTGACTCTCACCCCCCCCTCTCATCCCTACCTGACTTCCTCACCCCCCCTCTCATCCCTACCTGACTCTCACCTCCCCCTCTCATCCCTACCTGACTTCCTCACCTCCCCCTCTCATCCCTACCTGACTCTCACTCCCCCTCTCATCCCTACCTGCCTTCCCCACTCCATCACCCTTCCCTCTCCGGACAGAGTGAGGTGAATAACTATGATAAAAGTTGTATGACCAATTAATATACATCTACAGAAATCATACAACATACAAACACGTAAAATACACACTGTTTATATACAGACAAACACACAGACATGAAACCGTACATGAAACAAAATAAACACCATGTACGTTATATTCACCTACATAAAAAAACATACATAGGGATATAAATATTTAAAAAAAACATATATACATACATAATACAACCATCACGTACACACACACACACACACACACACACACACACACAAAAGCCCATTAAGAGGTGAATATCCCATGTAAACATATATAACAATGGCTTTAATGAACATAAAGGTAAAATTTCATGACAGGTATACAGATACTAACTCACCTGGGAAAGAAAATAATATATTCACGGTGTTAATTTACTGACACAGAGTTAAAATAAATGTTTTTGTTGTTGTTGTTGTTGTGTTACTGTTGTTGTTGTGTTACTGTTGTTGTTGTTGTTGTTGTGCTACTGTTGTTGTTGTGTTACTGTTGTTGTTGTTGTGTTACTGTTGTTGTTGTTGTTGTTGTGTTACTGTTGTTGTTGTGTTACTGTTGTTGTTGTTGTTGTTGTGTTACTGTTGTTGTTGTTGTTGTGTTACTGTTGTTGTTGTTGTGTTACTGTTGTTGTTGTTGTTGTTGTTGTGTTGATGCTGTTCTGATCATCCACTTTTTGCTTCGTGTGTCCTTGTTTTTGTTGTTGTTTTTATTGTTTCTGTGTTTTTTATTTATTTATTTGTGTTTACTTGTTTGGATCGGATGGTTGTTTTTCTGTTGGTATTGTTTGTGTGAGTTTTTGTTTGTTTGTTTGTTTGTTTTTTGCTGTTGTTATATTACGAGTTTGTGGATTGTGTTTGTTTCTTGTTTGTGGTTTGTTTATGTATCGCGTTTTAGGGGGGATTTATTTTTTCTTCTTTGTGAGCCATTTGTTTATTGTTTGTGAATTGTTTGTGTCTCTTGTTTATAAACTCTATTTGTGTTTGATGTTTATTAACTTAAATCTTGTTTAGTTGTTGTTTATGTCGTGTCTGTTGGTTCTCTTGTTAGTTTCATTTGTTTGTTTACATCTTTTGTTATTCTTGTTTGAGTTTGTTTTGTGTTTGTTATGATCTTGTGGTTGGTGTCTGTCTCATATTTAGGTCCTTGTGTTCGTTGTCTGTATGTCTGTGTCTTGTCTGTACGTGTTTGTGTCTGTTGTCTCTCTCTGTTTGTGTCTGTTGTCTTTCTGTTTATATCCGTTGCCTCAATGTTTGTGTCTATCGTCGGGGGGAGGGGGGGGGGGGCTCACAAACACCACCAGTTTAACCACAATAATAAACTGTGGTGTGTTTGCACCTGTCTGCTCGTCATTTACCTGCTAACATTCACACGAGTTAATTACATAACTCGTACACCTGCGCTGACAACATACTGCTCACACCACATGGTTCTGATATTATGAAGCTGACATCACATGGTTCTGACAACATACGGTTCCGGCCACATCCTTAACTAACCAGCCGGCCAGATCATTAACTAACCAGCCGGCCAGATCCTTAACTAACTAGCCGGCCACATCCTTAACTAACTAGCCGGCCAGATCATTAACTAACCAGCCGGCCAGATCCTTAACTAACCAGCCGGCCAGATCATTAACTAACCAGCCGGCCAGATCATTAACTAACCAGCCGGCCAGATCATTAACTAACCAGCCGGCCAGATCCTTAACTAACCAGCCGGCCACATCCTTAACAAACCAGCAATAACGAAAATAAATATATAATGAGAAGTGTATTTTATTATTTATCATTATAGAAAAATCATTTACAGTAATACCAAGTAGAATTAAGTCATTATTTTACGTTTGTTTAGAAATATGAGATTTTTTAGTGTGATTTACAGTAGAATTTTAGGATTAATAAGAACAGTAATTAGATAGCCAGATATAGAAGTGTTGTTTAAATAAATATTGTAAAAATTAATCAATTCAGCCGGATATTTTTTTTTCCAAGTTCCAGCCACAAGTTTAAGTTCCTTTGCCTCCTTATATACGGCTGTCACACGGCTCTGGTAACAATCGGCTGACGTCAAACGGCTCTGACGACATACGGCTGACGTCACTGTCTATAACTTCGTCGAAAACCTCTGAATGAAGTATCGATCATAATCGGAAACCTCCACCCCTCTTCCTCCCCCTCTCCACCCCACTCCCTCCGTTCTCCACCCCACTCCCCCATCTCCAACACACCCCTCCCTCCCCACCACACCCCTCCCTCCCTCCCCAACACCTCCCCCGCCCCCCACCCAAGGACGAGGTCGATAGCCCTCTTGGCAATCAGAATTTGACTGACGTTTCACATAATTTAGCACCTGACTTGATGGTGCTATGTGTAATGACGTGTTAATTGTCGTGTTGTCGTGACGTGACGTGTTAAGTGTAGTGATGTGACGTGTTAAGTGTAGTGGCGTGTTAAGTGTACTGACGTGACGTGTTAATTGTAGTGACGTGTTAAGTGTAATGACGTGTTAAGTGTAATGACGTGTTAAGTGTAATGACGTGACGTGTTAAGTGTAATAACCTAACCTAACCTAACACAACCTAACCTAACCTAACATAACCCTAAGCTGGTAATATCTCAATAGAAAATTTTCATAATTAACCATCAGATGCATTACTCTTCGATTCTGTGGTTAAGTGCTACAATGGTTTCTCAAAGATTCACGTGGTAATTTGCCACTTAAGTGAGATATTAAGTAAGTGCAGATTTTATGTGTGATGGTGGTGCTATTCTGAGAGCCTCTTAAGATATCCAGTGAGATACGTTGTTAAATCCTTCCATGTGAGAAAAATTTAATGAAAGAAATTTTAAGAATTTTTTCCTCTGTCCTTGGCAGACGAGTGTTCATTATTACCACAGGTGAGTGCTGGTGAGTGGTGGTAGTGGTGGTATTGGGGCCAGGAAACGTCACAGGTGTGTGCTGGTGAGTGGTGGTAGTTGTGGTATTGGGGCCAGGTAACGTCACAGGTGAGTGGTGATGGTGGTGGTAGTAGTAGTGGTGGTGTTGGGGCCAGGTAACGTCACAGGTGAGTGCTGGTGAGTGGTGGTAGTGGTGGTATTGGGGCCAGGTAACGTCACAGGTGAGTGGTGGTGGTGGTGGTAGTGGTGGTATTGGGGTCAGGTAACGTCACAGGTGAGTGGTGGTGTTGGGGCCAGGTAACGTCACAGGTGAGTGGTGGTGGTGGTGGTGGTGGTGGTAGTAGTGGTGGTGTTGGGGCCAGGTAACGTCACAGATGAGTGGTGATGGTGGTGGTAGTAGTAGTGGTGGTGTTGGGGCCAGGTAACGTCACAGGTGAGTGGTGGTGGTGGTGGTGGAATTGGGGCCAGGTAACGTCACAGGTGAGTGCTGGTGAGTGGTGGTAGTGGTGGTATTGGGGCCAGATAACGTCACAGGTGAGTGCTGGTGGTGGTGGTAGTAGTGGTGGTGTTGGGGCCAGGTAACGTCACAGGTGAGTGGTGGTGGTGGTGGTGGTATTGGGGCCAGGTAACGTCACAGGTGAGTGGTGGTTGTGGTGGTGGTGGCAGAGTGACACAGGTAGCGGCACTGAGCCCAGGTAAGGTCCATTAAGTAATGTATGGAGGGCTGATGGAGGCGTCCGTGGCTCTGTATTAGAGAGAAGGGACGATGGAGGAAGAGGAAGAGGAAGGAGGAAGAGGGAGGGAGAGAGAGGGAGAGAGAGAGAGAGAGATTATGAAGGACAGGACGTGGAAGAGAGAGAAAAATTTATGGGAAAGGAGGAAAGAGAGTGGAGAAAATACCACACAAGGAACAGGAGGGAAGACAGTGGAAAGAAGAGGAGAGAGGAAAAGAGTGGAGGAAGGAAGAGAAAGAGTGGAAGGAGAGAGAGAAAGAAGTGAAGGAGGAGGTTAAATTATTACCATTTCCCTTGGTCACAACATCTCAGGTTGGAGTAACTACTTGAGGATGCTGTGTAAAGCTCACCCTCGACCCCCACGTCCTCCTCCATGTTAGAATCAGCTTAGCGTGGGTCAACTCCCTCCACTCGCTTCAATCCCTTGTTTCAATCACCCCTCCCCCATCACTCCTCCCCTCTCCTATCCTCTTCTCCCCTCTCCTATCCTATCCTCGTCTTCCTTCTCCTCTCCTCTCCTTCCCTCTCCTATCCTTCCCTCTCCTATCCTTCCCTCTCCTCCTGGCTTATGTCTCAACCCGGGAAAAGGAATTTACACCAAAAAATGATCGCGAATTCCTCCCATCGCAAAAAAGTTTAATCGCCAACTCCTGGCTCCTCGCTAAATAATGATCGCTAACTCACACCCTCCATCTCGCCAAACTCACACCCTCCCTTCCATCTCGCTAAACTCTTCTCGCGAACTCATACTCTATCTCGCTAAACTCTACTCGGAAACTCCTTATCTCCCTAAATTCTACTCGCAAACTCCTTATCTCCCTAAACTCTACTCGCAAACTCAACATCCTCCTTCCATCTCACTAAATTCAACTCGCGAACTCAACACCCTCTTTCCACCTCGCTAAATTCAACTCGCGAACTCAACACCCTCCACCGCGTTAAACTTTGATCTCTCGGCAGCGCTAAAACTTACAGAGTCAGATTACACTTGAGCCCATACTACAGACACATCCAGCCCTTTCATTATATCTGGGGAGTAAACTAACCTACCCTGGGCTGACTTTACTGTCTTATAAGATGGTGGGAAATTCTGCAGTGTTATCGTTCTGAGAGAGAGAGAGAGAGAGAGAGAGAGAGAGAGAGAGAGAGAGAGAGAGAGAGAGAACAGGAATATAATATGGGAATTATTATACAGTATTCTGTGACCATCGTTCTAAGCAGAGGTCCACCAATTTAATTACATAATTTTTTTTTTTTTAAACATTCTTCAATCATTTTCTAACGTTCTTCTATCGTTTAAACATTCTTCTATTATTTCCTAACATTCTTCTATTTTTTTTAACACTTTCGGAGTCTATTAACATTTAAGTCACGATGATGTTTAAAGCTGTAAATTACACTATTATTTAAGCTGTAAATCAAAATATATATCTTAAGCTTGTAAATCGAGTGTGGTGTAAGCTTAGCATTATATAGATCAAGAAATAAATTGAACTGTAAATCACCAAGTTTGTAAATCACGTAAGAGTTCATCCAATAAATTATTAACTTACCCTCGTCATCAATCACTATGTAAATCAGCTGTAAATTACGAAACGAATTAACACCAAGCCCCCCCCCCCCCACCACCCCTCCCCCCTAACATAAATCACTGGTGAAAAAAAAAAAGACATCAGGAAAAATAACACTTTGGCCCTAAATGAACGTTATTATCAATCACACTATTGTACACTATGGTAACAAACTACTTAGTGTACAGGTAATATGTTACTATGCAAATGAACTGCTAATTACATGGGGGGTGGAAGTGGGGGGAAAAGAGGTATTGTGGGTAAACATGAATATAATGATGTTAACATATATTTTGATTGTTTATTTCAATATCACGTTAACTAAAAAAAAAGTCCTATGGTGAATTGAAAAAAAAATAATAAATAAATAAATAAATAAAAATAAAACCGTAGATAATAATTAAACAAAACAAAATAAATTAAACAAAAAAGTAAATTTATATGAAAATAATTCGATAAATAAAGATAAATTAACAATAAATTTAAATAAACAAACTAAAAAAATTGGAAGGAAAAAAAATAATTAAAAAAATATCTTCTGGTTAAGAGTGTGTGAGTAGAGATTGGACCTGACCTGACCTGACCTGACCTGACCTATAAACAGGAGAGAGAGAGAGAGAGAGAGAGAGAGAAAATTAAATTAAGACTAACACAGGGAGAGAGGTAATGAAGTAAAGGAGATTGGACTGATAAGACGAGAGAAAAAGTGGAATGAGGAACAGAAGAAAGAAAGAAAGAAAGAAAGAAAGAAAGAACACAAATGAATAGCCGAAACACTGATTAAGAAATAGAATAAAGATGAAACCACAGGCACAAACCCAATAAGAAGAAGAGGAGGAGAAGAAAGAGAAGGAGGAGGAGGAAGAACAGTAGGAGGATGGAGGAAGAAGAGAGAGAAATGAACAAAGGATGAAAGGTCAAAGAGAGAAGAAGAAGAAGAAGGAGGAGGAGGATAATAGGTGATAACTTAGTAAATAATAAGAAAGCCGATAATGAAGAGGGAATTAACACACAATTAATAAGAGGAGATGAAGGAGGGAAGAGGGAAAAAATGCGATAACAACGGAAGTAATTAATTTTCGTACGAATTAGACAGACAAACGAACAGAAAAAACACGAAACAACGATTAATAAAAACAAAATAGCGATAATCAAGACCAAACAACGAGAAATCAACCACCCATACCACATAAACAAGACCAAACAATAAACAATGTAACTCAATATATCTGGAACTGAAGTGAAATATCTATGAACATGTGAACTTAATGATGTAATTATATTTTCAATACTTTCTATGTATCAAAACTATATTATATATCTCTGTAGATGATAAAAAGATCTTTGTATATAATATAACAATATATTTCCTTACGGTATATTAAATCTAGATACATTTTTTAAGTGTGTAGTCTCTCTCTCTCTCTCTCTCTCTCTCTCTCTCTCTCTCTCTCTCTATACAACCAATAGCAATATATCCCTCGTGTAAACTCCTATACACTATATTAAAAATCCTATATCCTACAGGACCTACGTTATATCCTTGTTATATTCCTTGAGGATGGCGATAAAGTTAGCTGGATATTAGTAAACAAAGAGAGAATATTATCGTTTATGATGTGGTTATTAAGTTCACTTCTAAAACTCACGTTCGTTTATTGGTTTCGTTTAACATCTACAGAAAATTTAGGTAATACGAAAATATTTGATTTTTTTTTTTTAAGGTACAGTCATTAAGAACATTGCAATAGGTATATACTTGTTATTGTTGTTATAGCTGTTATCTTGTTCAGTATGATGACTTATGCTTGATTATGATGATATAACCTTGAGTATGATGATTTAACCCTGAGTATGATGATTTAACCCTGAGTATGAGGAGTTAGCCCTGAATATGATGATTTAACCCCTGATTATGATGATATAACCTTGAGTATGATGATTTAACCCCTGAATATGATGATTTAACCCTGAGTATGATGATATAACCCCTGAATATGATGATTTAACCCCTGAGTATGATGATTTAACCCTGAATATGATGAGTTAACCCTGAGTATGATTATTTAACCCTGAGTATGATGATTTAACCCTGAGTATGATGATATAACCCTGAGTATGATGATTTAACCCTGAATATGATGATTTAACCCTGAATATGATGATTTAACCCTGAGTATGATGATTTAACCCTGAGTATGATGATTTAACCCTGAGTATGATGATTTAACCCTGAGTAGGGATGATTTAAACCCCTTGAGTACGATAGATTAAAGCTTTGAACACGGTAACTAAGTCCTTATGTAATAATAATAATAATAATAATAATAATAGGGAAATGGTTATGGGAGGCGAGGGGAAGGGTGAGGGAAGAAGGGAAGGGGAGGAGGAAAGAGGAGAAGGGAAGAGGGGGAAGAGAAGAGGAGGGAAGAGGGGAGGAAGCGTGAGGAAAGAAGGGGAAATAGGAAAGAGAGTGAGAGAAGAGTGAGGGAAGCGTGAGGAAACGAAGAAGGAAAGAGTGAAGGGAAGAGTAAAGAGGGGAAGGGAAGAGGGTGAGAGAAGAGGAAGGGAAGGAGGAGGGTGAAGAAGAGGATTTCCTCGTCCCGGAGTTGAGTCACCATTAATATCAATTGAAGGAAGGAACGACTCACCGCACCAAGATTGTTCTGTTCCTTCAGTTCATATTTCATCCTCTTCCTCTCTTCCTTCTTCTTATCTTTCTTCCTTCCTCTTCTTCTCTTCCTGTCTCCCTCTTCCTCTCTTCCTTCTTCTTTCTTCTTCTCCTCTTCCTTTCTTCCTTCTTCTTTTTCTCCTCCTCTTTTCCCCTCTTCCTCCTTCCTCTCTTCCTCCTTCTTTCTTCTTCTCCTCTTCCTTTCTTCCTTCTTCTGCTCCTCCTCTATTCCTCTTCTTATCTTCCTTCTTCTCCTCCTCTCTTCCTCCTCCTTTCTTCTTCTCCTCTTCCTTTCTTCCTTCTTCTTCTTCTTCTCCTCCTATTCCTTCCTATTTCCTCTTCCCCCTCTACTTCCTTCCTCTTCTTCCCCCTCCACAATCCTCCTTCTCCCCTTCCCTCTCCATCACCCTCTTCCCCTTCCCCAGACATCACCCTCCTACCCTTCCTTCCTCTTCCTCCCCTTCCTTCCTCTTCTTCCCCATGTTAGGGTCGGCCAGCACACAAGCATCCATCACCCTGGGGTTTGTGTATACCCGCCCTGGCCGCTGTCCTCCCTGCAACAAGTCGGGTTTAATAATTCTTGTACTGAATAAACCATTCTTTTCCTCCTACTGTCAATACCTGGTTAATAATTCAAGGTGTTCTCCCCCTCTCCCTCTCCGTCTCCTTCCCTCCCACTCTCTCCCTCTCTTCTTCTCTCCCACTCCTTCCTTCCCACTCTCTTTCCCTCCCTTTCCTTCCACTCCCTACCACTCCCTTCCTTCCCATTCCCCCCCCAAGCCACACTCCCTACCCTCTCTCCCCATCCTTCTCCCCAGCCACATCACCATTCTAACCACACCACCTCCCCAGCCACACCATCTTGACATGACCAAGCTTCTGTGTCCTCCGGAGTTGACTTGTGGTTATCAGCGGTTTACAGCTCGTCTAACTGCGGTTATATCCATTGTTTACACTTCAGTTTTACCTGCGGTTTAATCACAATTCTTTACAGTATGTCCTGCGGTTATCACTTGTTTACATCTTGTTTACTTGTTTAGTTATAATGTACTCTTGGTGTGACTACTTAGTACTCAATAGTTTATCGTCTTTGTTTACATTGGACTCTGAGTCGTTGTTGTGAGTCCTGCCCTTGTCCTTGTCGAATCGATTTCTTGTGACTAGAGAAGGACCCTTGCACGAGCACTTCACCTCAGCCCTTCGGGAGCTACTCAACAACCTCTGGTCATCTCCTGTAGAAGGTGCACGCGAGGGAGCAGATACCAGGTGCTTACTACCCCCATTGGCCTTTAAAAGATCACCTCTATTGCCTAGGTTAATTAAGGTCAAAATCCCCGAAAAAATAAACTCCTTTACCTCGCTAACTGGGGATGAAGGGATTGCTGTGTGATTACGGTCGAGTCTCAGTGTAATTTTGGCTTCATTTTATGCCCTTGAGAATCCCGGCCCACGATTCGACTCTCAAACAATCGTACCATGAAGCTTCTATTTTTCTTACCTTAATTAAAGTCGTAAGATCGATTTAGATGAAGGAAGAACAACGACAAAATCACACCTGTATCGTAAAATTAGTTACCAGTGTTGTATAGCGAGTTACCAGGGCTATAGCGAGTTACCAGGGTTATAGCGAGTTACCAGTGATATAGCGAGTTACCAGTGATATAGCGAGTTACCAGGGCTATAGCGAGTTACCAGGGTTATAGCGAGTTACCAGTGATATAGCGAGTTACCAGGGCTATAGCGAGTTACCAGGGTTATAGCGAGTTACCAGGGTTATAGCGAGTTACCAGGGTTATAGCGAGTTACCAGGGTTATAGCGAGTTACCAGTGATATAGCGAGTTACCAGTGTTATATAGCAAGTTACCAGGGTTATAGCGAGTTACCAGGGTTATAGCGAGTTATCATTGTTGTATAGCGAGTTACCAGTGTTGTATAGCTAGTTACCAGTATTATATAGCGAGTTACCAGGGTTATAGCGAGTTACCAGTGATATAGCGAGTTACCAGTGTGGTATAGCGAGTTACCAGTGTTGCATAGCGAGATACCAGGGTTATAGCGAGTTACCAGTGCTGTATAGCGAGTTACCAGTGTTATACAGCGAGATACCAGGGTTATAGCGAGTTACCAGTGATATAGCGAGTTACCAGTGTGGTATAGCGAGTTACCAGTGTTGTATAGCGAGTTATCAGTGTTATATAGCGAGTTAGCAGTGTTATAGCGAGTTACCATCGTAAGAGAGGCCTGCTGGATGTGGTAGAGGGAGGCCGCAGCTGATTGATAACGCCACGGCCTTGCTATCCTTCCGCGGCTGTTGATGGTACTGTTACTCTATCCTTTCTACCCTCTTCGACCCTTCCTACTTCCTTTTTATCTTAATTCCCCTCCTTCCTTCCTTCCCTCACCCTTTCTCTCCTTCCTTCACTCTCCCACTTCTTCCCTCGCACTCTCTCTCCTTCCTTCCCACCTTCTCCCTCCTTCCCTCACCCTTCCCCTCCTTGTTTCCTTGACTCTTCTTCCTTCCTTCCCACGCCTCTCCTTCTTTCCTTCTTCCACCCTTTCCCTCCTTCATTCCTTCTCTCCCACCCTCTCCCCCTTCTTCCCTCACACTTCCTCTCCTTTCTCCACACACCTCCCATCACCCTCCATCTCCCCCCCCCTCTCCCTCCCTCTACTGTTAACTTATTACAACTAATTATTCCCACTGTCATTCATGATTAACCCCCCTCTTCCTATCCCCCACCCCCCCCCCCCCACCGCTACCACCTCACCTCTCTCTACTTCCCCTTCCGCCTCCTCCTCCTCTTCTTTCCTTCTGCCTCCTCCTCCTCTTCTCTTCTCTTCCTTTCTTCTTCCCTCCCACCCCTCCCCCTCTTCTCTTCCCTTCTCCTCTTCTTCCCTCCCCCCTCCCCCTCTTCTCTTCCCTTCTCCCCCTCCTCTTCCTATTCTTCTTCCCTTCTCCCTCCTCCTCCTCGTCTTCCCTCTCCCCTTCCTCCTCTTTATAGACACATTCTTAATAAACAAGATAACAAAACGTATATAATCCCGTTAAAATCAGGAAAGTAATCGATTATTTTACACGTAAATGTAAACAAACAACTCGGTGAAGATAATAACCAATGTGTCTTGATTTGGATATATAAATTTGCATGTTTATGTTGATTTAATGTATAGATGTTGATAATGACGAGAGTTGGAAAAATTATAAAAGGGAAATAAAAGGGAGGAGGGGGTTAACCCTTTAATTCACCCTTTTCCTTTGTTTTTCTAAAGTTACAACACACACACACACACAAACACACACACACACACACACACACACACACAAAGAGACCACACGCATAATGTAAAACCTGTTGGAAAGTTTCGCTTATAAATTAACGATTTATATTATAATTTTTTACACACTCCCTGACAACAAACATAAGCCACCACCCCCACTCACCCCTACCACCCACCCCTACACCCCCACCACCCCCCCACTCACCCCCCCCACTCACCCCTACCACCCCCCACTCACCCCACCACCCACCCCTCATCACCACCCCCATCCCCACTCACCCTACCACCCACCCCTCACCCCCACCCCTACCCCCACACCACCACTCACTCCCCTACACCCCGACAAAAAGGAGGAAAAATTATGACCGTAAAAAAAATTATTATATACATAGTGTAGTAATTCTATCGCAACATAATATAGTGGACAATATTTTTGTTGGTGGAGAGAGAACTTAGTGTCTGCCTCTGTAACAAATGTAATAATAATAATAATAATAATAACGATAGTACTACTCCTACTACTACGTCTACTATTGCTACTACTACTACTACTACTACTACTACTACTACTAATAATAATAATAATAGAAGGAGTCATATGGTGATAATTTTACTCGTTCAATATAAGATATGTGATTATTTTAAAAGAAAACTTACGAAAAATAATGTTCTCTCTCTTTCTCTGTGTGTGTGTGTGTGTGTGTGTGTGTGTGTGTGTGTGTGTGTGTATTCATGTGTGCGTGTGTATATATGTACAAGCATGTGAAAGTAACTCATTCATACCAGTTAATGAAATTTGGTAAAAATCATAATAAAATCAACAAACACACAGACTGATTTTAATATCCCAAAAGCAACTTAGAATTTATCAGCAAAAAAAAAAAAAAAGAAGGTAAGTAAATAAAAAAATCATGAAAAAAAAAATTAAATAAAAAAAAAAAAAAAAAAGTGATAAATAAATAAAAAAATAAATCAAGTCTTATTCCCGAGGTCTTACGGTTTGATCTATATCCTGAAGGGTTTGAGGCGCTCCATGTGTATCTACAGTATATATGGAGGTAATTAATAATGCTCCCACTATAACGCTACATCATCAGGCTCCGAGAGTTATAAATCACTCAACCACAAGAGTTATTACACCTCATCTCCACAACCTCTGCGGTATAAGAGCAACCACGCTGGAAAGAGGATAGGGAAGCTGCCGGGCGTACGATGACTTCTTCTGTCCACGCTGGAAAGAGGATAGGAGAGCTGCCGGGCGTACGATGACTCCTCCTATCCACGCTGGAAAGAGGATAGGGAAGCTGCCGGGCGTACGATGACTCCTTCTATCCATGCTGGAAAGAGGATAGGGGAGCTGCTGGGCGTACGATGACTTCTTCTGTCCACGCTGGAAAGAGGATAGGGAAGCTGCCAGACGTACGATAACTCCTTCTATCCACGCTGGAAAGAGGATAGGGAAGCTGCCGGGCGTACGATAACTCCTTCTATCCACGCTGGAAAGAGGATAGGGGAGCTGCTGGGCGTACGATGACTCCTGTCCACGCTGGAAAGAGGATAGGGAGAGAGGGGAGCTGCAAGACGTACGATAACTCCTCCTATCCACGTTAGAAAGAGGATAGGGAGAGGGGGGAGCTGCCAGACGTACGATAACTCCTTCTATCCAAGTGGAAAGAGGACAGAAGGAGAGGAGAGCTGCCAGACGTACGATAACCCCCTTCTATCCAGTGCACGTCTGCCGGATAGGTATCATCTGCCACCATAGAAGACAAAATGTTAAATAAAACCCCTCTGTACTATAACTCATAGACGTTCTTTTGTTTTCAAGGGCTTTTATAAACAATAGACCCTGTAGTGAGGAACAAACAATCAGGATTCTCAATAGCTCGTAGGTATGTGTTTGTTTATTAATCACTAAACGCTTCTAATGATAACATAGTCTCACTGAAATTATGACGCCATTTTGGGTTTCATTTTCATCTTGTAGGTGAAATAGAGGACTCAAAAAAACCTACAGGTACAGTCTCCTTCATTAGTGCGTTTACAGGGGCTCGTCAGGTTATATGTACAGTCCCCTTCACTAGTGCGTTTACAGGGGCTTGTGCAGTGTGGCAGCGCCGTGTTTGTTTACATTCGACAGAACGAAACTCACAACAGTAAACATACTATGGAAGTAAATTAATACAATATAAAAAAATATATATCAGCGTTATGATTTGTGGAATGTGTATTTGACGAGCCCCTGTAAACGCACTATTGAAGGGGACTGTACATATAACCTGATGAGCCCCTGTAAACGCACTAGTGAAGGGGATATATACCTTCAAAACAGTAGGGAAAATATACCTTACGAAGCTCTGAGACTCGCCTAGTTCCTCGTAGCCACAGAATTTATAGGAACATTTGAGACAGGCAGAGAAATATGGGAGGAGATAATTGTTGGTCGTATCATGTTTACGCCTGTCGACACAATGGCCACGCGGTCACTGATATATTCATGCTTGTGAAACTTCTAGTGGGAGAAGACCCCATGAGGCTGACTAGGGTATGTATGTATGTATGTATGTATGTATGTATGTATGTATGTATACTTAACCTCACCAAACACTAGATCAAAAAAATACATTAAAGGTAACTAACTAACTAACTGCAAGCAAAAACTCACCTCACCTGACTTAACCGTACATAATATAATTTGTGTTAACTCCGCCAAAAACACTTAACACACACACTAAACTGTTTACATATTCATTTTCTCTTATTCCAAACAATTACCCTATTAAGCTCCACAACTAACTCACCTTTACAACAGACGACTTCGCTAAAAAGTTTACACCTGTAAACGTTGAACAGGTGTGATTTATAACGTTGTACAGGTGTGATTAATTATGGACTTAACTACTGCACTGCTGTTATATATGTTTAACCGGATGGAATACATGCTAACACCTGCCTCATTACCGGATGGAATACATGCTAGCACCTGCCTCATTACCTGTGGAGGAAGAACTATTTTTCAAAACAAGATCTCATTGTGAATCCAAGTATGTATGTGTGTTTGTGTGTGTTAGTTTTTGTATGTGTTCTGCGTATGTATGTTATTTCATATACATATTTTAAGCCAGTTTATACGTCTAACCCAAAAGAAAATCACAATTAAATTACCTGGACAAACATAACGCATAAAACCGGACAGGAAAATAGAAACTGATGCTTCGAGGCTTCCATTGCATTTCTCGCCATCCTCAGAGTTATATAGAAAACGTCCAACAGAACAAGATTATGTTCACTTGACCTCAGGGGACGACAACCTGACCTGACCTGACCTGACCTGACCTGACCTCATCGCACTTATCTGACACAAGGTGATTTATTTTTAAGGAGACCGTCAGTAAAGTGACTTGACATGATGTGGTAAAATAATGCATATAATTGTCACTGTGCACACACACACACACACACACACACACACACACACACACAGAGCAAGAGAGAAACAGAGACAAAGAAAAAGAGACAGACGAAATATAAGGAACAGAATGGAGGAAGAGGAAGAGGAAGGAGAAGAAGAATGAGAAGCGACACGAAGTGATATATGAGAAGGTCTACCACGTCAGGAGAACTTAACTCTCAGCTTTATCTCATTTAGTTCATGTCTCTCACTATGAGTTCTCCCAAGTGATGAGACACACCTGGTTATTCTGTTGAGAGAGAGAGAGAGAGAGAGAGAGAGAGAGAGAGAGAGAGAGAGAGAGAGAGAGAGAGAGAGAGAGAGAGAGAGAGAGAGAGTTTAGGGGGGGACAGTCTAAGAATCCAATTTCCTCATACTAATAAAATACAAGGAAGAATGTGTGTTAGGGTGTTGGTGTGTTACAGTGTTCCCCTGAGGACTGGCGGGCCGCGGATCCTACTATAAACCTCCTGACGATGGTGAGAGAGAGAGAGAGAGAGAGAGAGAGAGAGAGAGAGAGAGAGAGAGAGAGAGAGAGGTCTTCCAAAGAGCATCTTATCCAATCATTGAATATTTACCTTTTGTTTCTTTATCTAATCGTTTTTTTTTTGTCTTAGTGTGTTATCCAATCATAATGTCTTTACTGCTGTCTTATCCAATCGTTATGTCTTTATTGAGTGATAGGAGGGGGAGAGGGAGAAGACGAAACGGGGAGAGAGGGAAGAGAAGAGGGCGGGATGGTCAGGGATAGTGGAGGTGGGAAGACGGTGTGGGAAAGGGACAACAAAATGAGGAAATTAATAAAGACATTACTCTTCCAACCCAGGTAAGGAACAGGTAGGGAAATTTACAAGACCCTCGTAGAATTCACACACACACACACATACACACACACACACACTAGCCAGCAGGAACCTCTATGCCTCTCTCTCCTCCTCCTCCTCTACCTGCCAGGAAAACGCTGCAACAAGTCCAGTGAGAAACTTTTAAGAGAAAACTGCTTAGAGCCTCCCACCGACCCCCCTTCTCTTCCCCTCACTACCTCCTTACAGCGTCCCCACCGACCCCTCCTCGACCCCTCCCTCCCTGCAGGACTCCGCCGTTAACATAATCAAGGTTTTGCCAAAAGGAATCCTGAGGGGAATAAGAGAAACTCCTGCCAGCGGGGGTTGCTATTGCACGCTCAGC
>CAUDMG010002030.1:397500-460000 GCA_958450375.1 Homarus gammarus
ACAAAACAACTACAGTAATCATTTATACATGGATGGCTTTGATTCGAGCCTCCAACCATTTCCACAACCTGACGTTCTGCTTGAATAAATACTAACGCAGCTGGGATATGACTGGCACTCCTCTGGCACACCCTGGCACACCTCTGGCACACCCTGGCACCTCTGGTACACCACGGCACACCTCTGGCACACCTCTGTACGCATCTGGCACTCCTCTGGTACACCCCGGCACACCTCTGCCACACCTCTGGTACACCCCGGCACACCTCTGCCACACCTCTAGTACACCCCGGCACACCTCTGGCACACCCTTGCACACCTCTGGCACATCCTGGCATTGTGACTTCTTGGTATTTCCACTATGACATTCTCTTTGAATATATACAGTGGACCCTCGATATAACGGACTTATCTCTAAATAGTTCGTTAAATGGAGGTTTTATAAGGGATTCAATCTTCTATATCATAATGAATCCCTCACCATATCTCACCATCCACCCCCCCTTACTACACACCTCACCATCTTAACCATCACCTCTCTCTCCTCACTCCTCACTCTGTATTTACACCTCAGTTATCAAATCACCATCGTCAGCACCTTCGTCAGCAGTATTACCACAGTGTCTAACCTGGTTGACTAACATTACATTATCTTATTTCTCAGATTCAATTCTCTCTCTCAAGTCAGTTTATTTCTCAGATTACTTATCGGAATTAAAAACCGATTTACTTATGGACAATGAATATACATATGTCCAATTATTACTTATAAAAATTTACATTATATAGACACATTATAGCGCTAAAGTTATACGTTATAGCTTCATTATAGTTACAGAAGGTGATATAATATAGCCAAAGAACGTTTTATACTCCCTCTAATGCCCTCAACCTCAGACAGGGAGGTAAACACGACCTATAGTGAAAACAACACTTACTGACACTACTACCCTATTCCTGGCACTATACATATGAATCACCACTACACGATAAACACATACACATTTTCAAGTGGACCTAAGGATATGAATCACTCCTTTTATCTTTTAACTTAGATAATATCTCTATGGTGTCTCTTTAAAAATCATGTTAACTCTTATCAGTTAAGATCCCTGACGAGTTTATTAACGTGTTTAAGTTAAATCTACTAGGACCAGTTCATCAGACTAACACACACACACACACATACATAATCTCTCGCGCCATGTCTCTAAGGAATAAATTTTCACACCAATCTCTCTCTCTCTTTGACTTTACGATAAATATTACCATCTGTTCACGTCTACAAGAATGTATATCACTTTATATACTTTAAACACCACTAAATAAATTTAATGTTGAAGACAAAAGTACACACGTACCTCGAGCGTAACTCTACCTTCTGCAAGACAACGAACACCTCACCTGAAAAACATAAGAACATAAGTTAGTATTATTGTATAGTAAAATAAATAAATTTTCATTAATATATGGAAACAATATAAGCAAAATCTGATAAATTTACCTGTTTCTAAATTACATTCATCTATTTATTCATTATATATAAAGATGTATAAGGATGAATTAAGAAACTTTTACACACCTGACCGTCTCACATATGTCACCAGGATCCTTAATTCACATGTACTGAGGAAACGCACCTGTAATATCCTAATGAACAAACACCTGGCAGGTAGTTACACAGAATCACAAATATGTAACAAACAATTTCCCTGATAAAATATAAACAATAATATTCGTCGTTACTAAAGCATGTTGGCTGCTCTGTAAATATACTTATCTTGATATGAACTAACACACACACACACACACACACACGCACACACACACACACACACACAGACACATACACACACACACACACCTAAAACTGAACAAAACTTTTCCTGTATATATGAACCACACGGTCAAGAACAATATCCCGGCAGCGGAACATAGACGCTGGTATTAATTGTGGCATTGTGGTTTGTGCTAGAGGTTATAGGTGAAAAAAAAAATATATATAAAACTTTCACCTTTATTTATTTATTGAGTGAACAAACAAAAACCACAACCAAAAACAACTATAATAATAATAATGTGTTGTTATTATTCATTACGACCATTATTAACTATTACAATGATGATAATAATAACTTTAAAATTACAAACATAAATACAGACAAACTTCCGATTGCACAAAGAACATTCATAAATAATACTACATATTTATGAAACATATACAATATAAGACGAGAGAAACTACGCCATTTGGAAGGTAACATTTACTAAAGCTGACTTATAAATACTGTGTAACTCTGGTATATATTAGTAAAGACACATTACATAGAAGCGAACAAAATCTTAAGAGTTACCTTTTGCTTACACAACCCGGTAATATTAAAATGACTTAGGTACTTGTAACCTTGTAAAGCAGTAATTACATTTCCTTGGCTCTGTGTGTGTGTGTGTGTGTTTGTGAGCTTGTATTCATTCAACCGAGTCTGTGTGTCTGGCAAAATGAATACAATTGTGTACATGTAACAATATCCACGTCAAACACACACACACACACACACACACACACACACACACACACACACACACACTTCTCTCTCTCTCTCTCTCTCCACCTCATATCTAATCCTCATACCACCACCACCTACTCTCCCCCACCTCTCACATCCCACCCCCTGCCTATACTCCCCCCACCTCCCCCCCTCCCCTCTAGACCAAGAATTTCAAAGCCTTGGCCATAAAGACTTCGACGTGAGGGGGACAATTTTTTAATCACGAAACTTTAGAATTAATGTCAATTTTTTTTCCCCCATCCACTCCCCTCTCCCTATCTTCTCCCCCTTCCCCTCCCTTTCCCTCCCCCACCAAGACCAAAGTTCCCCAGACTGGTGCAAGGGGGGGGGGGGACCCGGCAAGTTTTATATGTCGTAAATGAACCGTGGCGAGCGAACGACGTAGAGTTTTATATAATGTAATCCGAATTCCGTAAAACTTGGTGTAGGGAAATTTCGAAATATGCGAGAAATACAGATAGTCTCAGGTAATGGCGTGTGTGTGTGTGTGTGTGTGTGTGTGTGTGTGTGTGTTCCTTCACCATCTTTCTTTGTATTAGTCACCTTCATCACCTCTTCCCTCCTTCCTTTCACTGTCTTTCCCTTCTTTCATATTTCTATCACTCTCAGTCCTTCTATTTATGATTTCTACCTTCCTCTCTCCCTCCTTTCATTCCTTCTCACAGTACCTGGCTTCCTTCATTACCTCAAAATTCTTCCATATTCTTTAATTATATTTCCATTAACCTAATCTTCAATGGTACCAAAACTTAATCATATTTTTCCTTCTCTTTCCCTTTCCTCTGTTATTACTGTTTATTACTCTCCTCTTTCCTATTTTATTCGATTATCTATTTCCCTATTTTGCCATTTGAGGGAAAAAATGCAACTCACTTTTTTCCCCCATAAACATTTAATATATAACTTGGAACTGAAATGAAAACAAAACAATCTTATATAAATTAAGGTTTGAATATAATTATTTTTTCCTAGTTAAAAACATTAATTACATAACATTAATTAATTATATAATTACTCAATGTGTTTCCGAAAATTAAAATACAAAAACAAGTGAAATTCTGATTCAACTATTATTACTTTTATTTACTTTTGCTGATGAAAATAATAATCATGAACCACCAAAAAATATATAAATAAATAAATAAATAAAATCCCAAAACAAAACAAGGTTGAAAAAGGTAAAAAAAAAAAAATGTGGCTATTTTTTTCCTGTTCCGACTCACCTGGCGGCTTCACTCCAGCTTATCACACCTGTCATCCATCACACCCGTCACCCTCACACCCGTCACCCGTCACACCCGCCATCCAATTTAGCAACAGAGAATATATTTTTCTCCTTTTATAAATTTCAAGACAATTCAAAACTGTACTTTTGTATGACTAAAAAAAAAAAAAATTCTTGGTTTATGAAATAGTGAATTAAGTCATGTATGTAGTATGAACTAGTATGAACTGTATGATTTAGTTGGATGTAAAAGCTAACTCACACTACCTTTAGATACACCTGTTTTAATTAATGGTATTTTAGCTTGTAATTTCGGTGTAATGAATTTTTTGCAGTAAAGTCAATTGTAACTTTGAAATATTTTACCTTGTCAATTGTGATTAAATAATAATAATAATAATAATAATAATAATAATAATAATAATAATAATAATCGTTCCCATAATATGACGATATTGCCTTTGATAATTAGGATAACATGAATAGGCACTCCAACTTATTTAACCTAAAGAATAACCTAACCTAACCTAACCTAACCTTACACATACCTATTAAACTACCATATAACTAACCATAACCTATTAAATTACCAATCCCTATTAATTTCACTAGGACATCCACCGTTTCTTTCCCAATTAGAAGCAAAACAACTTCTCCTTAAAAATGTGACGCTGTGAAGGTTCTAATTTTTATACGAAGATTCCCTGAAGAAATCTTGTACGACAAACTTAAATATTTTGCCAAAGTTTTAATTAACCTAACTGTATAATGGAGACGCCTGCTATAAATAACAACACACACACACACACACACACACACACACACACACACACACCTCACCTGTTGTGTTCCCCAGGGGACCAAGATGGGACCACTGTGCTTCCTAATCCTGATCAACGACGCTCTATCGGACACTCCTCACAGGTGGAAGTACGTGGATGACAGCACTGTGGGGGTTACAGTGGACCAACACCTCACCGGACTACTCATCGCTACAAGGCACCCTGGACAGGCTACAGGCATGGACTACGGAGAACAAGGTCACCATCAACCACACCAAAACCGTAGTCATGCACATCAATACCGCCACCACTCCAGTGCAAGCTCCAGCAGTCACAGTGGGTGCCCATCCTCTCAAGTTAGTGCAGTCTGCCAAACTCCTGGGTGTTACCATAGACCACAAACTGGACTGGAAGGCCCATGTAAACAACACAATCAAGGCAGCTTCGTACCGACTCTACATGCTACGACTTAGGTCACTTGGAACACCCACGCCAGAGCTGAGGACTATCTACAACGCCTTTATTCTCCCCAAACTAACGTATGCGTCACCAGTCCTGGTCGTCTTCTCTCAACTCTACCCAACAACGTCAGCTAGAGAAGGTACAGAAAAGAGCCTACAGAATTATGCTCGGCGCAGACTACTCCGGCTACAACAACGCTCTCTCCACCCTGGAAATGACATCCCTCAGTGACCTCCACCACCAAGCACTAGCAAGGTTTGGCAGTGGACTACTGCACCACCCTCGTCATCGCCACCTCCTGCCACCGGCAGTCCCCTGCCCACCTCGCGCAGTTTGCCACTACAACAAAATTCAGCCCATAAGAGCCCACACCGATAGATATAAGAACAACACCATCCCATCTATTGTTAAAATAATAAACAGCTCCTGATTTATGTACTGTACAGCCCTGTAAATGCATTGAACGCATATCATTATGTCTAAATCACATGTAAGTTTGTATATTTTCAGCCACCGGCTGCAACTCTATTAATAAACCGTTTATTATTATTATTACACACACACACACACAAACACACACACACACGCACACACACACACACGAGAGAGAGAGATTACAAAACGATTACTTCCATTCCTTTCATATTTATTCATAAATACACCCCGGTACCTCATCATAAACCGTAATTAAACCCCGGTACCTCATCATAAACCGTAAATAAACCCCGGTACTTCCTAAACCGTAACAATGACACGAACAGGATGATGGCTGTTCATTTAACTAACCTTCAAGTTTACAACAAGAACAAGTAGTAAGTTTCTCATGGGGGGGGAGAGATACACACCCACTCACCTCAATCAACTTTCTTAATCTTCCCAAGTTAATTTAGACACACACACACACACACACACACACACACACACACACACACACACACACACACACACACACACGTCCACTTAGCGAGTTACAACTTTGCCTCAGATAACATTTTCAACCCATTTTAAGTTGTTTTTTTTTAGTCAGGACATAACATTAATCTCAACTTCAATTCAGATTAAACTGATATTTGTCCTCAGTTCATTTCGCTTCTGGAATAAATTGCATGTTGACAGGATTTTTCTGAAGTCATTAGTAATTTACTTGATACGGTAAGAAAAGTGTGATGATGATGATGATGATGATGGTGATGATGATGATGATGATGATGATGTACAAAGATAACTTCAATACCATATAATAGTGATGATTTATTTACCATATTGAATCGTGATAACACAGATACAAACGAATCACACCTGAAGTTTATGTATGTATGTATGTATGTATGTATGTATGTATCAGTTGTCTTTCTACCTATCTATCACCTACTGTATCAAACCACTCAATGTCTGTCTGTCTGTCTGTCTGTCTGTCTGTCTGTCATCCTAAACAATTCTCAACAATCGTAGCTGAATCAACAATTATACACAATAATTTTTTTTAACCATCCACGTAAAAATATAAATACATACATTAAAACACTCATGTCACGTTTAATACAGGAACTAAACCAAACGATAAAACACATAAAACAATCTATTAAAAAAGACGATAAAAACTCGTTCATGTTTACCCATCGTCATAAATCATTCAATTCTCAGTTATTAAAAAAAATATATATATATAATTAAAAAAAAATATATATCTAAATTAAAAAAAATAAATATCAACATTCAAATACCCAATAAATTTAATTACTCTAATTACTTAAGTCTGCAATCTAATTAATTTACTTAATTAAAACAATATGTTAGTTAAGCTTTTCTCCCCCCCCCCCCCCCACCACAGACAGCTCATTAAGCTTATCTGTATACTGAGAGATAAAGGTTTTAATAATGATAATAATAATATTTTTTTTTACTATGTGGATAAAATATGGAAGGGAATAGAAGAGGAATATTTTGGATTATTTTCCTTTTTTTTTCCTTATTTTCTTTCCTGATTTCCTTATCTTCTGTTTTTCCTTGATAGTTTTCTTCTCTCTTTCTTTTTTTTTTCATAATTTTTCCCGAGCTTCCTTTATTTTCCCCTTGATTACTCCTCTTCCTTTCCTTTTTTTCTTTTCTTCACTAGTTTTCCCAAATTTTCCCTGTTTTCCCTTATTTCCCCTCCTGTTCCCTATTTTCCCCTCCTCCATTCTTTTTCCTTATTCCCCTCTCTTCTTCCCTTCTTCCCTAGTTCTCTTTCTTCCACTTTCAAATACACACGCACACACCCCCGTTCAACCTCTCTCTCTCTCTCTCTCTCTCTCTCTCTCAGCTTTATCCAATTTTCCAATTAAAATAACTCACCAGGTTCACAACGGCCGATACTGTAACCTGACGTGGGTGTTGGTGGTCGTGTAGGTCGTCAGCTCACAGAAGGAGGAACCAGGTGTTTGGATGGAGGTGTAGTCGAAGTTACTATATGCAATGTGTATACGATTTCTTATTACCACTGTCAATAGGACGGGGGAGGGGATAAAGGGAGTGATTTCTGTCCATCTATCTGTCTGTCTGTCTTAATAATAGTAAAACAGTTCAGTAAAATCACAAGGAATAAATTGGTAGCCATTTTTTCTTTCGTCCCCACTCGTGACAGAGATTATGATGTACATTGTGTCATTAAACCTGGCACAGATATTTTGTCATGAAAATTGGCACAGATTACGGTCATTAGAGGTAACAAAGCACATTAGCTGTTTATTGGATTTTGTTCATAATAGTTACGTGCGGCCATTTTTGTTCTCTCTTTTTTTTTTTTACATCATCAATTATTACTGAAAATGGTTAATGGAAATAGGCAAACGTTGGAAAGGGGGGGGGGGGGGGTTAATTAGACAATAATGTACAGTAATTGGATTGGGATTGTTTAAAGAATGGGTAATTAGTGGAGACCAGTAGGGGTTATATATTGTTTTTGTAAGGTCATATTATTACCCTCACTGTGTGTGTGTGTGTCTGTGTGTGTCTGTATGTACTATCAGATAACAGAAAAAACTGAGGACAGATAGACAAACACACAGACATATGTAAAGCAATCTTACAGCCCCCCTGGTGAAACTGAAGGGGAATAATAATAATAATAATAATAATAATAATAATAATAATAATAATAATAATAACTCCAGCAAAACATATACCAATAAACAATTCAAATTTAATATCATTGTTGATTTCTTTTTTTTTCACCGCGTCGATACACAAGTCAGATAAAGTTGACCTTCCATTAAAACTTTTTGACTGACACTTCAATTATGTGTAATATAAACTTTTATTCTTTACAACTCACCTGTTATTTCAAAAACTAAACATATTAAAGGTGTAATGTTTCTAGGATATGTGACTGTGTGTGTGTGTGTGTGTGTGTATGCATTAAATTCGTCGAGGTGTTTTATCCAAATGTATGTATGTATGTATGTATGTATGTATGTATGTATGTATGTATGTATGTATGTTACTCCCGCGTCCACAACATTATCTTAATCACACACCAATCCATGTTTCAACCACCATTCTCCTCCTCAATCCACCATCATCCACGGCCCTCACCACCATTACGATCTGCAATCCTCACCATCCACCCCCCCTAACACACACACACACACACACACCTCTCCAGTTCATAGGTCCACAAACACCACCAACCCTTCCTAACCCCTATCACCATACCATTGTCACCATACACAAGGTCATCACACATCCTCTATACCACCACAACACCACACTAACACCACATCAACACCACACACATATATTTTTCTTTACCTCTTTTGTATTAACACGAGTTCAGATGCCTCTCTCTCTCTCTCTCTCCCCAACAACCTGACCACCCCTTTCTTGCCCTAACCAACTACAAAGGTCCCCCTCTCACTCCTCTCTATACAATCACGACCACAATCACGACGATATATTCTTGTGTTTGTATTGTACTGTACGACTGTGGTATTTATTTATTGGAGTACGACTACATTATTTGTTTTATATATGATAGCACGACTACATTTATTTTTAATACAACACGACCAGATTCTCTTTCTAAACACAACGACCACATCCTTTTGAACACAACGACCACACCATCTCTCTAAAAAAAACAACCAAATCCTTTCTATACAAAACACAACCACATCCCTTTTCCCACGTCAACCACATCCCTTTTCCCACGTCAACCACATCCTCTCTCTCTCTCTCCGCCACACATAAGCCCCACCTCAAGGCTGTGTCTCTCATTAGCCACCACGACAACCCCTAGTGGCAGTAATCTCCGGCAGGTCCCCCCCCCCCCCCACACCCCAGCACACGCCTCCCGTAGTGGCCGCGAGAGATAGTGGTTTATTGGGGCACAAACGAGGGATTAGCCTGCCAGGGGCGCTGCAGCAGACCCGACTCACGCCCCCTATCAGGAAAATACGCTTTTATCTCTGATGGATATTTTCCTTGTCTTCTGGTGCTAGTGAGGTGTTCTGAGTGTGTGTGTGTGTGTGTGTGTGTGTGTGTGTGTGGCTGACTGTTTCCTTCTAGTTTAAGTTATTGATTTACTTCTTGCTGCCTTTAGAGAATAGTGGAAGATATGTAAATGTATACATACATACATACATACCTACATTACATACATACATACATACATACATACATACACACACATACATACATACATACATACATACATACATACATAGACACCTACTACAGTCACAGGATCACTACACTACATCATGCCATGTTAAAGGGTATCCGATGATCTGTCTGTCTATCTGTCAATGTTACTTGGTCTCCGTCTGTCAGGCATTCAATACCAGTTCAGACTGTCAGGGTGTCCGTGTGTCAGCTGTCTATTACCCGTCTAGTGCTGTCTAGCTTGTGGTCATATAAACATATCAGGGGAGACGTCTCTCTTTGTAAATCTGAATCTCTCTGTCTGTCTCTCTGTCTCTCTCTCTCCTAACCTATATTAACGTAACCAAAATTTACCTAACCTAACCTAACCTAACCTAACCTAACCTAATCACAACTACCTCAAATACACAACAACAACCAAAACATCACGTAACAAAAAAAATCATTACAATAACATATAAATTTAGACACAAAAAACCATAACACATTTAAATCTGGATATTATTTTTCGATGAGTTTATATAATGACTAAAGATAAGATATATATATAGATTAATGGATATAGAAAAATAATAAACTATCCCTCTGAAAATAATCCCAGAGTTTCAGATTCTACAAAAGGTTATACCACAAAGACTTCAATAGAGAGTCACAATCAAGAGGAAGGTCAGAGTAATTACATCGTCAGGAAGGAAAGATTTATAAAGGTAAGAGGGAAAAAGAGGAAAGAGGAAATTGAGGTTAATTGAAGGTATAAATCCACATACATACATACATACATACATACATACATACAAGTACACAGGCATAAATACTCACACAAACACACACTCACAGGTAAATGAAGAAAATATATATAAATAATAATACTCATTTAATTAACAAACCCAACAGGTAATTAAGGCCCAAAACTACGTCAAGACAATAATATACTCGAGTGGTTATAAACTACTAAATAAACCCAAACTTACAAATTGGTTTTAATAGTTTGGTTACTCTTATCAAAGTCAATGGGAATAAATTGTTTTAATTGGAGAAAAAAACAATATAAAAGGTTTTAAGTTATGATGGGAGGGAAAAAATGTGTCAGGAAATTATGGCGTGTGTCTAGTATGGTGTGGTATGGTGTGGTGTGGTATGGTGTGGTGTGGTGTGGTGTGGTCTCTCTCTCTCTCTCTCTCTCTTCACCCACCATCATCATCATCATCATCATCCCTCCCCCACCTTCCTCTCCCTCACCCACAATCACACCCTCACCCACCACCAACCTCCACCACCTTTAACCTAACCCACTACCCCCACCACCCTCTCCCTCACTACCCCCATCACCCTCTCCCTCACTACCCCCACCACCCTCTCCCTCACTACCCCCATCACCCTCTCCCTCACTACCCCCACCACCCTCTCCCTCACCCTCTCCCTCACCCACCAACGCCAATATCTTACTCGCTCACCCATTTATCTTAGAATTTCACGCCAACTCCCGTCCTGACTGTCAACTAGAGCAAAGTTCATGATATTATATAATAAAATCTTGATGTGTCTGTCTGTCTGTGTGTCTGTGTCTGTCTGTCTGTCTGTCTGTCTGTCTTTGTCTGTCTGTCTTTGTCTGTCTGTCTGTCTGTCTGTCTCAATATCAGATGAATTAAATATGGTGAAGCAACTATCACGTCTCTCTCTCTCTCTCTCTCTCTCTCTCTCTCTCTCTCTCTCCTCATCCTTTACCCCCCCAAAAATTCAACTCCCTTAGTGTCCCATCTTCATCAGAATCTTCTAAGTTGAAAAAAAAAAAAAATAACTCACGACTTGCTTCCTTTTCCCCTCTCCATCCCTCACCTCCTACCTACCCCCTCCCCCCCCCTCCTCCCCAGGTGCGCCTAACCTACCTGTCCATCACCATCTGCCTTCCATCAGTGAGGGAGCCATCAACACGAGAGGGTAAACTGGATATACTAACCACACACATACACACACATACACACACACACACACACACACACTATTTCTGCAACACCTTGTATCAATTTAGTAACACCACCCCGGCCATCTATGTCAGGTCATTTGGGGTCATCTGAGAGAACTTGGCACATCTTGTAACACAATTCAAACTCATGGTATTAGAAAGCCGATATCTTGCAACAATACAACACTCTTAAAGACGAGACCGCCATCTTGCAACACAATACAAATCTTCAATGACACTGCTGCCATATTGCAACACTTAATAAAACTAATGTTAAGAACTTTCCCCCCCCCCCCCCCCACGACCACCACCATCTTGCAACACTACATAAATCTTGCAGGAGGAAACTTACCAATTTGTCAACATTAAGTAACACTCAAGAGTAAGAAAACCACCAGCAAACACAAGACGCCTTACTGCCCTGTGTACACTAACCAAACCTAACCAAACCAAACCAAACCTAACCTAACCTAACCTAACCAAACCTAACCTAACCTAACCAAACCAAACCTAACCTAACCTAACCAAACCTAACCTAACCTTACCGTCCCGTATAAAGTCGCCTCCACACTGAAGTATAAGACCGTCTTCATTAATTTTGTCCCCTTGGCTGTTGCGGCTAAGTGAACGTATCTAGTTAAGAGGAGAGTTTAAGTGTTGTATCTCTGTGTCTCTCTGTGTCTCTTTTTAATCGTCTCTCTCTCTCTCTCTCTCTCTCTCTCTCTCTCTCTCTCTCACCAGCTAGTCGACCCTTCCAGCCATCACTGGTGTCCTTGATCTTTCCAAAAGTCTATTTTTTGCAACGATCCATAATCCTGAACTTTAAGGCAGCCCCCTGCAGTCTCTACCACAGCCCCCCCCCCCACCACAGCCCCCCCCCCCGCCACCACAGCCCCCCGCCACAGCCCCCACAGCCAGCCACACCTCAGGTACGGACGCTGAGTAACTGTACAGGTAGAGTAACAGGAGTATGGAAAAGAAGGAAAAGAAAAATAGGAAAATATATGGAGGATTATAGTGTGATTTATTTTACTGTCTGTCTGTCTGTCTGTCTGTGTCTGTCTGTATCTGTCTGTATCTGTCTGTCTGTCCTTCAGTGGTGGTGGTGGTAGTGGTACAGGTATGTAGGTATTAATGAAGGGTACCAGAATAATTAGGTCAGGTAGGCCTCCCAGTTACACTCAAGAGGTCAATGATGAGGCTACATACTTCAACTACACAGGGTTTAAAGTGAAGGTTTAATGCAGGTTTATCTGGGGGAGGTTAAACACGTGGGGTAAATGGATGCTCAGTGGATGGTCCTAATTCAAAGGGGTTTAAAATAGGTTTATTATAGGTTTAACGTAGAGTTTAACAAGGGTTTTTATCGTTACCCAAATGTTCAATGCATAGAATCAACTACCAAGTGGTTTAAAGGGAGGTTTATTGTGGTTTTAGGGTCGGGTTTAAAAAGCAGTTAACACAAGTTGAAACATTGTTCTCTCTATTGCCCCTACACTAAGGGTTTAACGTGTGTGATGCAAGGTTTAACTCGGGTTTTAAAACGGTGGTTAACTTAAGTCGGATTTATCATGTATAGTGCACACTGCTAGGAATTTAACATGGGTTTTTAGATTAAGGTTTAATAATAAAAACAATACAAATAATGAAAAAAAAAAAAAAAAAAAAAAAAAAAATAATAATAATAATAATAATAATAATAATAATAATAATAATAACTAACATACAAACAAAACACCAACACACACACACACAAAAAACAAACACCAAGGTATGTTTAATATATCACCTGAACACCTTGACAAATGCTCACATACTGTCTAAGTATTTTTTTTTTTGTCTACCTGCACTCTGTAATTGATATTGTATACCTGTCTCTATACATGTTAAATTGTATACCTGCATTCCTGTATATACGTTGAATTGTATACCTGCATTCCTGTATACACGTTGAATTGTATACCTGCATTCCTGTATACATGCTAAATTGTATACCTGCATTCCTGTATATACGTTGAATTGTATACCTGCATTCCTGTATACATGCTAAATTGTATACCTGCAATTCTCTATACATGTTAAATTGTATACCTGCAATTCCTCTATACATGCTGAATCATATATAACCTGTATGGCGTTTTGAGAATATTAAACTAAAGTAATCAATGGTAAATGTTGTCAGTACATCAAAGGCTCCCAGAAAAGCTCCTTGTCGCCACGTTCACTTAGGGCAGTTGTAAAGAACACGCAAACAAGACTCTCTCTCACTCGCCCTACCTGTAGCCATAAAACTAGTTAGACGAAAAGAGAAAGCAAAAAAAAAAGGAGAAAAAGGTGGGAAGAAAAAATGTGATAATGAAGTAAGGAAGAGGAGGAAGATGATGATGATGATGATAATGGAAGGAGGTAGAAATGTGATTATGGATGTAGGAGGCAGAAGAAAGAGGGAAGTGGAAGATAATTTGATAATTAAAGTTACGAGGCAAAAAAGATAATGAAAAAATGTGTGATATTGGAGTTAGGAAGACGGAAGGAAGGAAGGAAGGAAGGAAGGAAGGAAGGAAGGAAGGAGAGATATGATAATGTAGGAAAGAAGGAAGAAAAATAAAGAAAGAAAGGAAGGAAGGAAGGAAGAAAAAAGAAAGAAAGAAAGATAAAAAGAAAGAAAGAAAAAAGTAAGAAAGAAAAAGATGGCAAAAATAAAAAGAAAAAAGAAAGAAGAAAAAAAGAAAGAAAAGAAAAAAGAAAATAAAGAACGAAAGAAAGAAAGAAAAAGAAAGAAAGACAGAAAACGTGATAATAGAGGCAGGATAAAAGGAATGTTTGCACAGGACTTATACAAACGGTCTTGTTTATCATAGAGGAGAGCTTATGTACACTGGTCTATGCGGATAAAGGCATGATACTTCTTTATTTAACCCTGTATATCATATTTAACCTGTGTACGTATGTGTGTGCGTGGGTGCGAGTGTGTTCGTGTGTGTGTGTGAGGGAGTGAGTGTGTGTATCCCATGGTAATCAACAAAGTAAAACTGCACTGAGTGAGTGTGTGTGTGTGTGTGGTGTGTGTGTGTACGTGTGTGTGTGTGTGTGTGTGTGTGTGTGTGTACGTGTGTGTGTGTGTGTGTGTGTGTGTGTGTGTGTATCCCATGGTAATCAACAAAGTCATACTGTACTAAATAAAACAAATGCTCTTAAACACAAAAGCCAGAAACGAGTCATAAGAAAGTTACAACCTAATTAACCAAAAGGAAAAAAAAATGAACGTCCTTTCCTCTCTTTTTTTTTGTGTAAAGATTAAAAACCTAAAAAATTTCCACTTAAAAAAAATATATGAAAAAAAAAATTAAACTGATCAACAAATCTTGGAAAAAAAAAAGTCATCGGATACACTAAAAAAAAAAATAGTAATGGAAAGTTTAGTTCGTTTTTTTTTTTTAGTACGAACGAGTTGTAAAAAAAAAAAAAAAAAATTGCGTTAAAATTACGTTAATAGTTACCATGGCAACAATTAGTACATTTTAGGTCGACTTACACCAAAAGAGAGAGAGAGAGAGAGAGAGAGAGAGAGAGAGAGAGAGAGAGATATCCCCTCAGTCAACCTTCCCTGGCTCTAATATATTTTTCGTTACCTCATTAGATCAATTAAGGAGTAAATAACAACAACTGCCTCGCCCGTTAGCATATAGTATCACTTTCCACTTAAGCCGATCTACATTAAATTATTTATTGGTTATCAAGTGTTACGTTATCAAGTGTTACGTTATCAAGTGTTACGTTATCAAGTGTTACGTTATCGAGTGTTACGTTATCAAGTGTTTCGTTATCAAGTGTTACGTTATCAAGTGTTACGGTATCAAGTGTTACGTTATCGAGCGTTATGTTATCAAGTGTTACGTTATCAAATCTCACGTTACCAAATCATAAGCTGCTAGAGTATAAGAAAATTTATTAGTTGTGTTCGTTTATCGTATGTGTCCGTAGCATGTGTCCGTGTAACCTATGTGTTCGTGTAACTTATGTGTCCCCAGTAAGTGTCCGAGTAACGCATGTGTCCCCAGAAAGTGTCCGAGTAACGCATGTGTCCCCAGTAAGTGTCCGAGTAACGCATGTGTCCCCAGAAAGTGTCCGAGTAACGCATGTGTCCCCAGAAAGTGTCCGAGTAACGCATGTGTCCCCAGTAAGTGTCCGAGTAACATAGGTGTCCAAAATTCTCAGGCCACCACTATAGTACATGCTTGTAATAAGGAATCATCTGAAGAATCACCACCCCAGCTTAGGTTAAGGTAGGGTTAGGTTAGGTTAGGTTAGGGTATGGGACAGACACTCAGGTACTTGGGAGAACAGGTGAGAAGGTCAATTATTTCGTGTTCCTTAATTACTAACTTAAATTTATCTCACACCTATAGCTACCTGACCTCTCTCTACCTGATCTCTCTACCTCTCACCTGTACCCGACCTCCTCCTCCTCCTCCTCCTCCTCCTACCTCTCATCTCTACCTCTCACCTGTACCTGACCTCTCACCTGTACCTTACCTGTTATCTCTACCTCTCACTTCCCTCCTCGTCCTCCTCACCTTCCCACAATCACCACTATTCTCATAACATCAACCTCTCTTACGACTCACAAGCGACAAATTACCCACAAATTTCAACATAAACACACAAACACACACACACACACACACACACACACACACACACACACACATACACACACACAAATTACACCGATTACAGTCTAATCTAAATTGCATAATAATTGTAATTAGTTGGCAATTTAATGACAATAAGTGGCAAGTACCGAGTAATTAACACATTTGGGTACAGATTGAATTTTAGAAGAGCAACGACAAGAGACAGGTTTGGTTTGGTTAGGTTAGGTTAGGTTTAGGTTAGGTTAGGTTTAGGTTTAGGTTAGGTTAGGTTAGGTTAGGTTAGGTTTAGGTTTAGGTTAGGTTTAGGTTAGGTTAGGTTAGCATGGCCATATTGTGTACTTGTTGGGTTAAAAATTAAATTCCTTGAGGTGAGTTTGAGTTTACGTGTAAGGTGTAAGGAGGGTGATAAGGAGAGGAGAGGAGAGGGGGATGATAAAGGCATAAACAGAGGAGAATAGAGGAGGAGAAGAGAAATGAAGTGAGAAAATAAGAACAAGGGTTTGAAATGTAATGAATAGTTAGGTACTTTCTTTACCCATGACGAAGGTGTTGAAGAAATGGAGAGCAGGAAGGGGAGGAGGAGGAGATGGGAGAGGAAGAAGAAGAAGGGGAGAAGGGGGAAGAGAAAGAGAAACAAAAGGAAAAAGTGGAATAAAAAGAGAAAAAGTGGATGATAATGAAGAAGAGTAGGGTGAAGAGGAAGAGAGGGAGAAAGAAGACTAAGAGAAAGAAGAGTAGTGGGAAGAAGAGGGGCACGATGAAGAGGAGGATGTGGAAGAGAAAGAAATAGTAATAGAAAGAGGAGGAAGAGGGGAAGAAGGAAGAGGAGGAGGAAGAGGGGAAGAAGAAAGAGGAGGAGGAAGAGGGGAAGGAGAAAGAGGGGAAGAAGGAAGAGGAGGAGGAAGAGGGGAAGAAGAAAGAGGAGGAGGAAGAGGGGAAGAAGGAAGAGGAAGAAGGAAGAAGACGGAGGGGTAGAAACAAGAGGAGAAAGAGGGGGAGGGAAGGAAGAACAACTCACCTGAGGCAAATAGTGTGTTGTGGGAGGAAGCTGTTGGCTTAAAGTAGAGGTGGAATTCTTTGTGAGCAGCTAACACCACTACCACCACCACCACCACCCCTACCACCCCCTACCACCCCGCCCACCAACACCACTACCACCACCCCTACCACCACCAGTACCACCACCAGTACCACCACCCCTACCACCACCACTACCACCACCCCTACCACCACCACCACCACCATCACCACCACCACCACCCCTACCACCAGTACCACCACCAGTACCACCACCCCTACCACCCTACCACCACCACCACCACCACCACCACCCCTACCACCCCGCCCACCACCACCATCACCACCACCACCACCATCACCACTACCACTACCACCACCCCTACAAAGATCACCCTCCCCCAGCTGTTATATACCTGTAGGGGTGGGGTGGGGTGGGGTGGGGTAAGGTGGGGTGAGGTGGGGATCTGGGGTTATCTGGGGGAATGGGGTCGTGGCTGCAGGTGGGGGTGAGGACAACATGGGTATATTCCTCGGTTCTAAAGGGGTACTAAAAGGGAGTTGGGGGGAGTTGGGGGAGTTGGGGGGAGTACGGAGGAAGGTGGAGGAGAAGAGAGGGGAGGTAGAGAGAAAGGAAGAAAGGGGGAAGAGGAGGTGGTAAGAAGAAAGATAGTAGAGGAAGAGGGGTAAAGGGGAGAGGGAAGTAGGCAGATAAGAGTAGAAGGGAGAGGTAGGAGAGAAGAGGAAAGGAAAAGAAGGGGGAAGAAGAGGAAATGGAGGAAACGAAGGGAAGGAAGAAAGGAAAAAAGGAAGGAAGGAAGGAAGGAAGGATAAGAGGAGGGTTACAGAGGAGGACTATAGTGTGCCGTCTGGGAGTGACAACAAACACAAATACTGCCTAAGACTCTTCAAGATTCAGAAGTTCTTTGGGGGTCAAGTGGAAGACAGACAGACTCTCTTGAAATATATACACACGGTGAGGGGGGTGAGGGGGGTGAGGGGGGAGGGGTGAGGGGGATGAGGGGGGAGGGGAGGGGGAGGGGGTGAGGGGGATGAGGGGGAGGGGGGAGGGTGAGGGGGAGGGGGGAGGAGGGTGGAGGGGGGTAGGGAAGGGAGGAGGAGGAGGGGGAGACGTCATAGTTTGAGGTGAATTTAGAGGTGAACTAAAATACACATGGGAGGGAGGGAGGGAGGTAGGGAGGGAGAGAGTGAGGGAGGGAGGGAGGGAGTGAGGGAGGGAGATGAGGGAGGAGGGAGGGAGGGAGGGAGAGAGATGAGGGAGGGAGGGAGGGAGGGAGGGAGGAGAGATGAGGGAGGGAGGGAGGGAGGGAGGGAGGAGAGAGATGAGGGAGGGAGGGAGGAGGGAGATGAGGGAGGGAGGGAGAGTAGGAAGGGAGGGAGGGAGGGAGATGAGGGAGGGAGGGAGGGAGAGGTGAGGTAAGGAGGGAGGGAGGTATGGAGATGAGGGGAGGGAGGGAGGGAGGGAGGGAGGGAGGGAGGGAGGAGATAGGGAGGGAGAGAGGGAGGGAGGGAGGGAGGGAGGGAGATGAGAGGGAGGGAGATGAGAGGGAGGGAGGGAGATGAGGGAGGGAGGGAGGGAGGGAGGGAGGAAGGGAAGGAGATGAGGGAGGGAGGGAGGGAGGGAGGGAGGGAGGGAGATGAGGGAGGGAGGGAGGGAGATGAGGGAGGGAGGGAGGGAGATGAGGGAGGGAGGGAGGGAGATGAGGGAGGGAGGGAGATGAGGGAGGGAGGGAGGGAGGGGAGGGAGGGGGGGAGGGAGGGAGGGAGGGACGGTGAGGGTGAGGGAGGGAGGGAGGGAGATGGAGGGAGGGAGAGAGGGAGGGAGGGAGGGAGATGAGGGAGGGAGGGAGGGAGATGAGGGAGGGAGGGAGGGAGGATGAGGGAGGGAGGGAGGGAGGGAGGGAGGGAGGGAGGGAGGGAGGGAGGGAGGGAGATGAGGGAGGGAGGGAGGGAGATGAGGGAGGGAGGGAGGGAGGGAGGGAGGGAGATGAGGGAGGGAGATGAGGGAGGGAGGGAGTGGGGATGAGGGAGTGAGACTGAGGAGAGTAGGGAGATGAGGGAGGGAGGTGAGGGAGGGAGGGAGGGAGTGGAGTGAGGGAGGGAGTGAGGGAGGGAGGGAGGGAGGGGAGTGAGGGAGGGTGGAGGGAGGGAGGGAGTGAGGGAGGAGGTGAGGGAGGTATGGGAGGGTAGGAGTGGGTGGTAGTGGACTGTATGAGGTGTAGTGGGGTGGGGTAGTGAGGTGTATGGGTGTAGTGGCGTGTATGGGTGTAGTGGCGTGTATGGGTGTAGTGGCGTGTATGGGTGTAGTGGCGTGTATGGGTGTAGTGGCGTGTATGGGTGTAGTGGCGTGTATGGGTGTAGTGGCGTGTATGGGTGTAGTGGCGTGTATGGGTGTAGTGGCGTGTATGGGTGTAGTGGCGTGTATGGGTGTAGTGGCGTGTATGGGTGTAGTGGCGTGTATGGGTGTAGTGGCGTGTATGGGTGTAGTGGCGTGTATGGGTGTAGTGGCGTGTATGGGTGTAGTGGCGTGTATGGGTGTAGTGGCGTGTATGGGTGTAGTGGCGTGTATGGGTGTAGTGGCGTGTATGGGTGTAGTGGCGTGTATGGGTGTAGTGGCGTGTATGGGTGTAGTGGCGCATAAAGGGGGTCCTAAAGGGCTAGACAAAGAGGCGTGACTCCAAGGGGCCAGAGTAAGGGATGATCCGTCCATTAAATTCCTACGGAGACAAAGGGGTGGTAAGGTAGAGAGGAGGAGGAAGAGAGAGAGAGAGAGAGAGAGAGAGAGGGAGATAGGGGAAGAGAGAGGAGAGAGAGAGAGGTAAGAGGGAATAAAGATAGAAGACAAGAGAAAGATAGACGAGGAGAGAAAGAAAGGGAAGGGAATAATAGAGAGGGATGGGTAGCAAAGAAGAAGAAGGAGGAGGAGGAGGAGGATAAGAAGGGGAAGAGAAGGTGGAGGAAGATAGGGAGATAGAGAACAATGGAGAGAAGAAGGAAGATGACAAGAGAGATATAGGAGACTAGGAGAACAAGGGATAAGGAGAATGATAGGGGTGATGAGAAACTAGAGAGAGAGAAAGAGAGAGAGAGAGAGAGAGAGAGAGAGAGAGAGAGAGAGAGAGAGAGAGAGAGAGAGAGAGAGAGAGAGAGAGAAAAGAAAGACGAAGGGTAAAGAAGAAGCAATAAGAGATAAAAACAGAGGGGCTAAGAAGAAGGAAAGAACAAGAAGAAAAGAGAATTAATGCAAAAAAGAGGAAGAAGAAAAGAAACAACAATAAAAATCCAAGAAGAGAAGGAAGAGAGAAGGAAAATGAAGGAGAAAGACAAGACAAGAAAGAAGAAAGGGGAGAAAGACGAATGATTGAGTGGGAAGGGGAGAGGATTGATGGGGGGGGGGAAGGAAGAGGAGAATGAGAGGGAGGAGTAAGAGGAGAACAGGAGGGAAGGGAGAAGTGGGAGGAAAGGGAGAGGAGGTGGGAGGGAAAGGGAGAGAAGGGAGAGGGAAGGGAGAGGAGAATGAGAGGGAGGAGTAAGAGGAGAACAGGAGGGAAGGGAGAAGTGGAAGGAAAGGGAAAGGAGGTGGGAGGGAAAGGGAGAGAAGGGAGAGGGAAGGGAGAGAAAGAGTGAGAGGGAAGGGAGAGGGAAGTGAGTGGAGTAAGAGGAGAGAGCTGGGTCATTACCTCAGCCACTGTCTCCTGCAGCAGTTTGTGTATCGATGGTGCTAGACATAATGATCCTTTTCTTCCTCTTCTCCTCTTTTCCTTCCTTCCTGCTCCTCCTCCTCCTCCTCCTCCTCCTATTCCTCTTCCTCTTCCACCTCCTCCTCTTCATCAATTTACCGTCGCTTCTGTCTCTGCAGCTGTAATTCTCTTTGTTTAATTGTCATGTTAATTCTGCAGGCATTAATACACCACTTGGCAAGCTCTTTCTCATCCTGCGAGAGAGAGAGAGAGAGAGAGAGAGAGAGAGAGAGAGAGAGAGAGAGAGAGAGAGAGAGAGTGTGTGTGTGTGTGTGTGTGTGTGTGTGTGTCTCCTCATTCACTTTATAATTTTACGTTTCTTCTCAATATAATTTCCTACCACTGTGTTCACGACTTGTTCATAACCTGTATAGAACCCCTCAGGCCTCTCAACTCTCAATACCACTCAGACGTTCACTAACAACCCCCTCCCCCCCTCATGTCATCTCGTATCCCTATGCGTCAGTAGCTCTATACACGTCTTTGATATTGACTGACTGACTGACTGACTGACTGACTGAAGAACTCGTACTTGTTTACCTGCGGCAGTAGCTCTATGAATGTCAATCCTGATTATCTTCTCCCTCACACTAACAAATTATTTCCTTTATGCTACCTTGGGGGTTAGGTTAGGTCAAGTCAGGTCAGGTTAGGTTAGGTTAGGTCAAGTCAGGTCAGGTTAGGTTAGGTTAGGTTATTCTTAAGGTGAAATAAACTCTGGGTGCCTTGTCTTGACGCGATCCAGTCATTTATATGCAGATTAGTTTCAAATCTCAGATTAGAATACCTAAATATATCTATTCCCTCACTCATGGGTCACCACAACATTAACCTAAACCTAAACCTAAACCTAACCTAACTTAACCTAAATCTAACCTAACTTAACCTAACCTAAACCTAACCTAACTTAACCTAAATCTAACCTAACTTAACCTAACCTAAACCTAACCTAACTTAACCTAAATCTAACCTAACTTAACCTAACCTAAACCTAACCTAACCTAACTTAACCTAACCTACAACTCACATAAACAATCACTACTTGCTACCTGAACTACCACAATCACCCACTACAACACACACACACACACACACACACACACACACACACACACATATGACGCTAACTTATCCTGGTAGTGTGCCCCTGACAGGCTGAGGGTGGGTGGGTGGGGGGCAGTCAGGAGGTTTGAGAGAGGGTGGGCGATGAGGGGGGGGGGATGGGGGCTGGTAGAGATGTGGTAGAGATGGGCAGGAGGGGATAGAAGACGGGGTTGAGGTAAGGGGGGGGTAGGGGGGGTAGGCAGGGGTAAATGAGGATGATCAGGGGGACGGACCGGGTGGTAGTAGGTATGGGTCAGGGGGAAGATCGAATAAGGGTGAACGGGACACTAAAAAAAAAACTTGATTATTGACTTAAAAGTTTTCGCTGAGGCAAACAGAGAAGGACTCCCTCCCTGACACACCAAATCTTAAATTACTCGTATAATAATCCGCCCCTTAATGTTTGGCTGTGGTCGGTGATGGGCGTCAACTGAGAGAGAGAGAGAGAGAGAGAGAGAGAGAGAGAGAGAGAGAGAGAGAGAGAGAGAGAGAGTTGTTGGTATGCTGGCATCGACACACAAGTGACCACGAGAGAATTACACCACCACATAATGTTACCCTTGTTATAGGGTGGGTCAGGGCCGAGCAGTATGTCGCCAGAATACGCTTATATTTCCTGGATTATATGAAGATTAACCACCCCTTGAGCTTATTCCACTTGAAGATTAACCACCTCTCAGCTTAATCCACCTGAAGATTAACCACCTCTCAGCTTATTCCACTTGAAGATTAACCACCCCTCAGCTTATTCCACTTGAAGATTAACCACCCCTCAGCTTATTCCACTTGATGATTAACCACCCCTCAGCTTATTCCACCTGAAGATTAACCACCTCTCAGCTTAATCCACCTGAAGATTAACCACCCCTCAGCTTATTCCACCCGATGATTAACCATTCTAACCTAACCTAACCGAGATATCGTTTGGGTATTTATCATGCAGGTGGCAGAAGCTGATGAGGGACTAATGTTCATGTGATCAGAAAAAACTTTTTGACGAAATATTGTAGTGAATACGAAGGCCGCCGTTGTTGTTATTGTTATTATTGTTGTTATTATTGTTGTTATTATTGTTGTTGTTATTGTTAGTGTTATAAATTTGATTATTATTATTGTTATTATTATTTTTATTATTGTTTTTGTTATTATTTTTATTATTATTGTTTAAGTTGGCGAAACAGCTGATAATGATAAGCGAGATGTAAATACACATTAGCATAGAGCTGATTGCTTAACACTAAAGCTGACATAGTCGTTCCCTCTCGATGCGAATGATAATGAGATGGCAGTAGTTAGGGGTAATAACTTTGTTGTTTGTGATAATAACAAGAGGACACAACCGGATAACTGAAACACGTTTATCCGGTACATTGACCCCCCGAAGAAGAATATCCGGACGATTTTAACAGGATAATTTAGACGTAAGGATCGAGTAACTTAGCACGAATATATATGTAATAAAGTCTAAATTTTGATGTCTTAATGAAAGGGATTAATGCTTTTTACGGATAATTTAAACCTAACACCGACCACTTAAAACACATTAAAAGTTTACAGCCTTACATAAAATCCTAAAAGTCTAGATAAAGGCTGAAGATATGAACTGGTTAACCCATAAATGAAGATATTAATTAAGTGGTATTTTTTTTGTTTATATTTAGGCCTAAAATAGAGGCCAATGGAGAGCATAAAAGGGATCCCAGGAGGTAGGAAAAGACTTAATAAATGAGTATGTGATAAAAGGATTAAAAAAATAAAAAGAGAAAAGTTTGGAAGCGCTCAATGGAAGGTCAAGGCTTAAGAGATAATGATAATGATAATGAATGATGATGATGATGATGACGATGATGACGATAATGATGAAAATAATAAAAAATAATGACGATGACGACAAGAGGCAATAACAACATCCCAAAATGGAATTCAATCTTACTAATGAACACAAAAGATACAAACGTAACTTAGAAAAAATAAAAAAATTCACTCGGGAAAGATGACACGCTTCCGTCAACCATTTTTCAGATCGACATTTTTTTTTTACACCTTGGCATGGCGGTGATCGGTATTGATTGAGGTACAGGTGTGAGGTGTGAACGAGGCAGATGTGATTTTTGAAATGTTAAAGGTGGAGAACTTGAGGAGGTAGTAGTGGTGGTGGTGGTGGAACGGGTGTTGTTTTTTATTGTGATGTGAGAGAGAGAGAGAGAGAGAGAGAGAGACAGAGAGAGAGAGCTAAGACAAGACACTACGAGAAGAGAAGAGAAGAGAAGAGAATGCTATCCTTGCTTATTTACTCGATATTATACACCTAATTACCATATTCAGCCACAGTAATGGAGATAAGGTCAACAAACACCTGTAATAAATAGCGTTTAATATATCCTTCGGTAGTCGTAACAGATACAGGATACGTGAAGCCAATCCTCATCAGCTGACAGACATAAACACGACCCAACCTCATCAGCTGACAGACATAAACACGACCCAACTTTATCAGCTGACAGACATAAACACGCCCCACTTCATCAGCTGACAGACATAAACACGACCCAACTTCATCAGCTGACAGACATAAACACGCCCCACTTCATCAGCTGACAGACATAAACACGCCCCACTTCATCAGCTGACAGACATAAACACGCCCCAACTTCATCAGCTGACAGACATAAACACGCCCCACTTCATCAGCTGACAGATATAAACACGCCCCACTTCATCAGCTGACAGACATAAACACGCCCCACTTCATCAGCTGACAGATATAAACACGCCCCACTTCATCAGCTGACAGATATAAACACGCCCCACTTCATCAGCTGACAGATATAAACAAACACGTCCCACTTCATCAGCTGACAGACATAAACACGTCCCACTTCATCAGCTGACAGACATAAACACGCCCCACTTCATCAGCTGACAGACATAAACACGCCCCACTTCATCAGCTGACAGATATAAACACGCCCCACTTCATCAGCTGACAGACATAAACACGACCCACTTCATCAGCTGACAGACATAAACACGCCCCACTTCATCAGCTGACAGACATAAACAAACACATCCCACTTCATCAGCTGACAGACATAAACACGACCCAACTTCATCAGCTGACAGACATAAACACGCCCCACTTCATCAGCTGACAGACATAAACACGCCCCACTTCATCAGCTGACAGACATAAACACGACCCACTTCATCAGCTGACAGATATAAACACGCCCCACTTCATCAGCTGACAGACATAAACACGACCCAACCTCATCAGCTGACAGACATAAACACGACCCAACTTCATCAGCTGACAGACATAAACACGACCCACTTCATCAGCTGACAGACATAAACAAACACGTCCCACTTCATCAGCTGACAGACATAAACACGTCCCACTTCATCAGCTGACAGAAATAAACACGTCCCACTTCATCAGCTGACAGACATAAACACGCCCCACTTCATCAGCTGACAGACATAAACACGCCCCACTTCATCAGCTGACAGACATAAACAAACACGTCCCACTTCATCAGCTGACAGACATAAACACGTCCCACTTCATCAGCTGACAGACATAAACACGCCCCACTTCATCAGCTGACAGACATAAACACGCCCCACTTCAGCTGACAGACATAAACACGTCCCACTTCATCAACTGACAGACATAAACACGCCCCACTTCATCAGCTGACAGACATAAACACGCCCCACTTCAGCTGACAGACATAAACACGCCCCACTTCATCAGCTGACAGACATAAACACGTCCCACTTCATCAGCTGACAGACATAAACACGTCCCACTTCATCAGCTGACAGACATAAACACGCCCCACTTCATCAGCTGACAGACATAAACAAACACGTCCCATTTCATCTCATAACACGACTGAAACATATGGGCTACTATTTACATGTAGTTTACACCATTAACTATTCCAGTCACCCTCACCCCCATACACCCCTTTCTCACCCCCATACACCCCTTTCTCACCCCCATACACCCCTTTCTCACCCCCATACACCCCTTTTTCACCCCCATACACCCCTTTCTCACCCCCATACACCCTTTACCCTCATCCTTCCCTTAAAAACAGCACTTATCACTAGACCGTCGACGGCTCTTGCTCGATTCTCTTACTTTAAAAACAAAGGAGGAAGAGGCACGTCTACCATCTGCCTGGGGAGTGATGGGGGGAGGGGGAAGAAGAGGAAGGGGAGTAGTAGGGAAGGGGGGGAGGGAGGGAGGGGGGGACTCGTAATGGTGGTGCAGAGGTAAAGGGGGAGGGGGATAGACTATAAAGGGAGGGGAAGAGGCAAGAGAGAGGGAGGGAGAGAGGGAGAGAGGGAGGGAAGGGAGGGAGGGAGGGAATCAATGCTTTCTTCTCCCTTTTGGTTTATCGATCACAACCGCCATACAAAGACAACGTCTCCCTGTCATCCTTTTGAGAGACATTACTGACATAACACTACCTGGAGACCGAGAGAGAGAGAGAGAGAGGGGGAGAGGGGACGGGAGGGAAGTAGAGATGGGAGGGGCGGGGAGGGTGGGAAGGGGAGAGGGAGAAAGGGTAGGAGAGAGGCAGACATTAAATTTAGAGAGAGAGAGAGAGAGAGAGAGAGAGAGAGAGAGAGAGAGAGAGAGAGAGAGAGAGAGAGAGAATCATATATATGTGTGTTATACATTCATAAATCCAACAGCAGGAGGAATGAATGAATGAATGAATACATAAATAAATGAATTAATGAATGAATAAATGAAGAACGGAAATAAACCGCACCTTGAAGACCTAGAGACACACACACACCAGGAGTAGTAATAATAATAATCAGTTGTCAAAACACCGCCCATTAAAGCCTTCATTCCAGGGACCACAAGATGTAATGCTAATGAGGCGTGGAAAATGAACACAAACTGCATCCATTAGGAGACCTTCAGCCACTCTCCCTCGCAATCTAGCAAATACCCCTGGTAATTAGAACCGGTTCGCTCACAACCACCGCCACTAACATTCAAGGAGGGGGAAGGGGAAGGCGGGGGTGGGGGGGGGGGGGGTAGAGCCACTAACCTACCTCAAGAGCCATCTAGTGTAGCTTTATACCTCTTGTTACCTGGAAATAACTTTGGCTCTGAGATCACTCTAGTCAGACCTGTTAACCCTCACCAATACCATTACCAAATCAAGATAAGTTTATACCAGTGGCCACTACCAAGTCAAGTGGAATTCTCTAAGAGCCATCTGAAGAAACTAGATTGTTTACTCTTCCACCTTTCCATGCAGAGAGAGAGAGAGAGAGAGAGAGAGAGAGAGAGAGAGAGAGAGAGAGAGAGAGAGAGAGACCAAAGAAGCGTTGTAGAGTTGTTATAAGAATGTATCCACCGAGTCGTCCACCTCAACAATGAATAAAAAAAATAAAAAATAAATAAATAAATAAATAAGTCCGTAGCAGCATGATTGAAGTGCTGGATGTTATACGATAAAATAACTATATAAAATACATATTCTTTAACAGGATATTATATAAAATACTAAGAACCATTGTCGCTTGAGGCAATACTTAGTTGTTTGAGAAATTAAACCAAATATTATCAATAATTCCTGAAACTTTTAATTATATATAAAAATGAGACGAAAATACATACATACATACATACATGAGACGAAGAAAGACGACCTAAAACAAAATACAAAAACACTGAATTTCACCCACAGGCCAACCCACCCCCCCCCCACCACCACCACAAATACAACTACAAAAACAAAACAAAAAAACAAAAACGCCATCCCCTCGAAAACTGGACTAGAATCGCCTGGGGACAAAAACAGCACCACTATTACTTAAAATATAAGAATATCTAAGACTGGGAAAAAAATAAGATTCCAATAGACTTCTGATTTTTTTACCGGAATATAGATCCTTTAATGATGTTGGTTAGGTTAGGTTTAGGTTTAGGTTAGGTTTAGGTTTAGGTTTAGGTTAGGTTTAGGTTAGGTTAGGTTAAGGTTAGGAGTAAAATAAAATAAATTCACGACTATTTACGTATCCCTCCCTCTAATGCCTCACCATATTAATGCCTCCCTCTAATGCCTCACCATACTAATGCCTCCCTCTAATTCCTCACGATATTAATGCCTCCCTCTAATGCCTCATCATATTAATGCCTCCCTCTAATGCCTCACCATATTAATGCCTCCCTCTAATGCCTCACCATATTAATGCCTCCCTCTAATTCCTCACGATATTAATGCCTCCCTCTAATGCCTCATCATATTAATGCCTCCCTCTAATGCCTCGCCATATTAATGCCTCCCTCTAATACCTCATCATATTAATGCCCCCTAATGCCTCACCATTTTGATGCCTCCCTCACCCAATAGTCCAAATGTTCTAAGTTCCAATTTATTTTCGCAATGGGTCAAACATTAACGCTAATTACACCATCTTAATTATGTCCAAGGTAGTGAGGGGGGGGGGGGTTGTTAATGAGGTTCTAGTACGTATTAATGACTCACTCTACCTGATGACTAATGAGGCCCTCGAATACACACTCACAGGTAAATGCTGGAGTCCCTTAACACATACCTGCAAAGATATATAATTTACATTAGATAGAGTATATAAACATTAGTGGGATATATATATATATATATATATATATATATATATATATATATATATATATATATATATATATATATATATATATATATATATTGAGATGTTATATAGATGCAATTATATATAATTTTTATCATTTATTTGAGTTGTAGTTGTAATTTAATTTGAGAGAGAGAGAGAGAGAGAGAGAGAGAGAATTAAAGACGAGCCCCTGTAAACGCACTAGTGAAGGGGACTGTACATATAACCTGACGAGCCCCTATAAACGCACTAGTGAAGGGGACTGTACATATAACCTGACGGGCCCCTGTAAACGCACAAGTGAAGGGGACTGTATATTTTTAGGTCTTCTGTAACGAGTAATATTGTCTGTATCGAACGAACTTTTTCGCGAATCCAATACATACGATTTTTCTCTATCAATTATTTGGAATCAATGTTGGATTTTCCCCCCAATCTATGAAAGCAAATTCACTCCTACATGAGAAAGGTGAACACAGGTATATCTCAGGTTCTTCCTTGTATACACACACACACACACACACACACACACACACATGCGCGCGCACACACACACACACACACACAGGCAATAGACGCACACAACCACGTACAAATAATTACTGAAACAAGTATACTAAAAAATTAAAACACACACACACACACACACACCCTCCCCCCCCCGCCTTAATAAACAAACCCAAGACGCCTTTAGCAATAACACTTACCATTAATGATAAACTAACTGCCACACTAACGTATCTACCAAACATCTGGTAACTACAGTACTACACACTATACAGCCATACACACTATACAGCCATACACACTATACAGCCATACACACTATACAGCCATACACACTATACAGCCATACACACTATACAGCCATACACACTATACAGCCATACACACTATACAGCCATACACACTATACAGCCATACACACTATACAACCATACACACTATACAGCCATACACACTATACAGCCATACACACTATACAGCCATACACACTATACAGCCATACACACTATACAGCCATACACACTATACAACCATACACACTATACAGCCATACACACTATACAGCCATACACAACTTGATCATAAGGACACCAACGTTCATATATTAGTCACTATACGAAATCCCATACATTCATACGTTATTCACTTAGGATTATATAAGACTTAGGATTATAATTATGGTATAAGACCTAGGATTATATAGTATAAGACCTAGGATTATATAGTATAAGACCTAGGATTCTCAACATATCCTTCTCACATGGGTACGGCTAGTTAGAGGTCTGGGTGTCTCGTGTGTCAAGGCAACAGTAATTTACCTTTTATTTATCGATATTCTGATCGTATCTAACCAACGTCTGTGTGTGATGGAGTGTGTTAAAGTGTGCTAAGGTGTGGTGAAGTGCGTTGGAGTGAAGTGTGGTGGAGTGTTATGGTGTGGGAGGGGGGTGTTGGAGTGTGGTGTGGTGGAGTGTGTTTGAAGTGTGTTAAAGAAATATATATACAGACAACTTCACTACATATATTGTTTTAGTGGTGCGTGAAAAAATGTTAAACGGAATACACACACACACACACACACACACACACACACACACACGTACTCATGGTCGTGTTCAATATATAAGAAACATTGAACTTACATACCGTGTACACCTACGAATGTATACAGAGTAGAATGCACACACACACACACACACACACACACACACACACACACCAATAAGACCTAATCTGCGGCAGTAAAGCACACCATTGTTCACAACATTACACACACACACTCAGGGGGCCTGCGGCATAACACAGTGTTGATACAAGGTAGTGTAACATAATGGAAGTAATCAACCCGCAACCCCCAAAATTTTCTGAAAGCAAAATTAACTCTTGAACATTTCCATCATACGTCTGTCAGGTTATGTGTGTGTGTGTGTGTGTGTGTGTGTGTGTGTGTGTGTGTGGAAATATATAACTCACCATAATTTATTCATTTTAATACCACTAATATACTCCACACACACACACACACACACACAGAGTTAGAAGTTACTATGCATAATTTTAGTCATGCATTAATCCACTTACATAACATTTAAACGTACACAACTTAATGTACACGATATACACTCCTCGAAATTAGTTATAATATAATTAACTTAGTCTAAAAACCATGTAATCCTCTCTCTCTCTCTCTCTCTCTCTCTCTCTCTCTCTCTCTCTCTCTCTCGACTTTAATGGCGACACTTACAACTTCGTCCACACTAAATCCCCCCTCCCCCCCCTCACCCCCCTCCCTCACCCCCTCTCCTCACCCCTCTCCCTCTCAAGTGTCAGTCAGAGACACTCGCAGTAATACACACTACAAGTCTCAGAAATCCTAGTAATACTGTATAATCCCATATAAATCGCCGGGATTATCGGTGAAGTTGTGTATTGTGTCAAAGAAATGATGCAAATCCTAGCGTCCCAAAGTAACCCTATGTAACAAACACCAATTCTAGGGCCCCAAAGTAACCTAAAGTGACATGAACACCAATTCTAGGGCCCCAAAGTAACCTAAAGTGACATGAACACCAATTCTAGGGCCCCAAAGTAACCTAAAGTGACATGAACACCAATTCTAGGGCCCCAAAGTAACCTAAAGTGACATGAACACCAATTCTAGGGCCCCAAAGTAACCTAAAGTGACATGAACACCAATTCTAGGGCCCCAAAGTAACCTAAAGTGACATGAACACCAATTCTAGGGCCCCAAAGTAACCTAAAGTGACATGAACACCAATTCTAGGGCCCCAAAGTAACCTAAAGTGACATGAACACCAATTCTAGGGCCCCAAAGTAACCTAAAGTGACATGAACACCAATTCTAGGGCCCCAAAGTAACCTAAAGTGACAAGAATACCAATTCTAGGGCCCCAAAGTAACCTAAAGTGACATGAACACCAATTCTAGGGCCCCAAAGTAACCTAAAGTGACATGAACACCAATTCTAGGGCCCCAAAGTAACCTAAAGTGACATGAACACCAATTCTAGGGCCCCAAAGTAACCTAAAGTGACATGAACACCAATTCTAGGGCCCCAAAGTAACCTAAAGTGACATGAACACCAATTCTAGGGCCCCAAAGTAACCTAAAGTGACAAGAATACCAATTCTAGGGCCCCAAAGTAACCTAAAGTGACATGAACACCAATTCTAGGGCCCCAAAGTAACACAAAGAAACATTACATAACTTAAGGTAAATGTCGTACAATAATCTTGGGTATATTACAGAAGCAAAACGTCACCTAAGAAAAGACTTGTTAAACCCAGTGACCATAACACCTCGTCATCAGGTTTTTGCGACATCTGGTAACACTACTTCTCTTCTGATCATCTGGTAACACTGTTTCCTATTGACACCCTTCCTTTTTGTCTTCCGCCCCGCCCCGCCCCGCCCCGCCCTGCCTCTTCCTCTTTGTCGTCCGCCCTGCCCCACCCCACCCTGCCCCGCCTTCCTTCCTCTTCATCCTCCGCCCCACCCCGCCCAGCCTCTCTTCCTCTTTGTCTTCCACCCTGCCCCGCCTCGCCCCGCCCCGCCTTCCTTCCTCTTCCTCTCTACTTAAATCTCAATCTTTCTCTCTCCCTCTTTTCGTTTCCCTTTGTCTCCCTATCATATTTCCTTCTTTCTTCCCTGCCTGTTTTTCTCTTTCTTTCATTGCCTCTTTATTTCTTCTTTCCCTCTCTCTCTCTCTCTCTCTCTTGTTTCAGACGAGACAAAGGAAAGGGAGAGACGAGACAATGAACATGATATATAGGATGGCCAAACTGAACCTAACTTAACCTAACCTAACCTATCTGAGCCTGACTTAGCCTAACTTAGTCTAACTTAACCTAACTTTCTTGCTCATTTTTGTTGTTCTTCCTTATATTAAATCTTCCTATTGTTCTCTTATTCTCCTTTATTCACGTTCTTTTGTTCTTCAGAGACACGAGACAGGTGACCTTCCCCCCATAACACTTAATTAACGAACATACAGGTATTCTAAATTTTCCGTTTATTTTGGTGAGGTGAGGTGAGGTGAGGTGAGGCGAGGTGAGGTGAGGTGAGGTTAGGTTAGGATAGGATCTCCTTGCGTCTTAAGAGAGGCACACCAAATGACATTGATCGTAAGTTACTGTGGGAAGAAACACTTAATCTTGGAGCGGAGATTAATAGTTATAATTTATGATGTCGCTCGTGTACCGTAGCCTTGACCAACATGACGGTACAGAGGGCATAGCCTAAGTGTACCGTAGCCTTGACCAACATGACGGTACACAGGGCATAGCCTAAGTGTACCGTAGCCTTGACCAACATGACGGTACACAAGACATAGCCTAAGTGTACCGTAGCCTTGACCAACATGACGGTACACAGGGCATAGCCTAAGTGTACCGTAGCCTTGACCAACATGACGGTACACAGGGCATAGCCTAAGTGTATCGTAGCCTTGACCAACATGACGGTACACGGGACATAGCCTAAGTGTACCGTAGCCTTGACCAACATGACGGTACACAGGGCATAGCCTAAGTGTACCGTAGCCTTGACCAACATGACGGTACACGGGACATAGCCTAAGTGTACCGTAGCTTTGACCAACATGACGGTACACGGGACATAGCCTAAGTGTACCGTAGCCTTGATTAACATGACGGTACAGAGGGCATAGCCTAAGTGTACCGTAGCCTTGACCAACATGACGGTACACAGGGCATAGCCTAAGTGTACCGTAGCCTTGATTAACATGACGGTACACAGGGCATAGCCTAAGTGTACCGTAGCCTTGATTAACATGACGGTACACAGGGCATAGCCTAAGTGTACCGTAGCCTTGACCAACATGACGGTACACAGGGCATAGCCTAAGTGTACCGTAGCCTTGATTAACATGACGGTACACGGGACATAGCCTAAGTGTATCGTAGCCTTGATTAACATGACGGTACACGGGGCATCATAATAACAACAACAATAATAATAATAATAATAATAATAATAATAATAATAATAATCAAGACTTATTTTTCACTATCAATTTATCATTTTCCGAAACCTAACCTAACCTAACCTAACCTCATTAAGTAATTACCTACAAAAACTAAGAAGAGTGAAAGTAGAGGAAAATGATGATAACAGAAAAGAGGAGAAACGAATAAAGAATAAATGTAAACAAAAACAAAAGGATAACGAAAGAGGAAAAACGAAGAGAGACCAATTAAAAAAAACACAGAATAGACGAAAGAAAAAATGGAAGGAGATGTATATAAAAGAAAAAAATACGAATAAAAGAGAAAAAAGAATAAGAAAAGTTACAGAGGAGAGAAAAAACGTAACAAAAGAAAGAAGAGAGAGAGAGAATGGGATGTAGTGTATGAAAACAGAGGAAGAAAATAAATGAATAGTGGAATGGAAAATAATGGATAAGAATAAACAAACTTAGAATAGACGAAATAAACAGAGGAAGTGGACTAAACAACTAGAGGGTTAAAATTAGCAGCAAAAGAGAGAAAGAGAAAAAAAAGCGATAAGCAAAAGAGAGTAAAAGAGAGACACACAAGACTGCAAAAAGACAGTGAAGATAAGGAGCCGAAGAGAGGAAGAGGAGAAAGACAAATGAATAATAGAGAGAAAAGTGAATAATGGAGAGAGAGAAATGAATAATGTAGGAGAAATGAATAATGAGAGAGAGAGAGAGAGAGAGAGAGAGAGAGAAGAGAGAATGAGAGAGAGAGAGAGAGAGAGAGAGAGAGAGAGAGAGAGAGAGAGAGAGAGAGAGAGTCACACGCCACTTAATCACACTTGCACCATCATTCTCCTCCATCATTATGTTACATCACCATGAGAAACAATTTGTCTTCTACAACCAAGATCCATCACCTGTACCTCTCTCACACTTAATAACGGTGGGAACAGACTCCTACAATGGTGGTAGGAACTAGAGGTGTGGGGATATAACGAGGACACAAATATAATGGGTACTAATGGTGTAAAGATATCACGGGAGGGGTGTTAATATTACGAGTAAGGTGTAGAAATATCACGAGGGGGTGTTAATATTACGAGTAACGAAGGTGTAGAAATATCACGAGGGGGTGTTAATATTACGAGTAAGGTGTAGAAATATCACGAGGGGGTGTTAATATTACGAGTAAGGTGTAGAAATATCACGAGGGGGTGTTAATATTACGAGTAACGAAGGTGTAGAAATATCACGAGGGGGTGTTAATATTACGAGTAAGGTGTAGAAATATCACGAGGGGGTGTTAATATTACGAGTAAGGTGTAGAAATATCACGAGGGGGTGTTAATATTACGAGTAAGGTGTAGAAATATCACGAGGGGGTATTAAAATCATGAGTAATTAAGGAATAAATTTACCTGAGAAGTCTCGATAGCATTAATAACTTAAGTAAATACATCGAGAGGTATTAGCATAATGGATGTGTCAAGGATTAGCAATACCACAGGGGGTATTAATATCACGATTAACTAAGGAAAAGAGATATCATGGGGGGTAGTAATATTATGACCACCTGAAGAGTAAATGTATTATGAGGTAGATATATTACGTAAACTATGGAGTAGAAATATCACGGGTAAGTATAGAGTAGAAATATCACGGGTAAGTATAGAGTAGAAATATCACGGGTAAGTATAGAGTAGAAATATCACAGGTAAGTATAAAGTTGAAATATCACGGGTAAGTATAGAGTAGAAATATCACGGGTAAGTATAGAGTAGAGATATCACGGGTAAGTATAGAGTAGAAATATCACGGGTAAGTATAGAGTAGAAATATCACAGGTAAATATAGAGTAGAAATATCACGGGTAAGTATAGAGTAGAAATATCACAGGTAAATATAGAGTAGAAATATCACGGGTAAGTATAGAGTAGAAATATCACAGGTAAATATAGAGTAGAAATATCACGGGTAAGTATAGAGTAGAAATATCACGGGTAAATATAGAGTAGAAATATCACGGGTAAATATAGAGTAGAAATATCACAGGTAAATATAGAGTAGAAATATCACGGGTAAATATAGAGTAGAAATATCACGGGTAAGTATAGAGTAGAAATATCACGGGTAAATATAGAGTAGAAATATCACAGGTAAATATAGAGTAGAAATATCACGGGTAAGTATAGAGTAGAAATATCACAGGTAAATATAGAGTAGAAATATCACGGGTAAGTATAGAGTAGAAATATCACGGGTAAGTATAGAGGGCATATAAACAGCACTCACAGCACGGAGGTATTTATAAATATTCCGGCTAACGGGGAGGCAACACGCATGAAACAATACTGTGTCCTGGTCGGGGATAATGTACTTGTATGTAATGTACTGTATACAATAAGTAATGAACCACTACTAGCCCCTCCTTAACACACACACCACACACACACACACACACACACACACACACGGTCTTCTTCTCTCTCATCTTTTATCTCCCTCTTACTCTTCCCTATCTCAGTAACTTTCTCTCACTTCCTCGTCTATTCTCTCCCATATCACCCTCTCTCACATTCCTTCCTCTTTCTTCACGTCCTTCTTCCTCCTTCTCTTTCTCTCTATCTACCCTCCTCCTTTTACCCTCATTTACCTACCTTCCCTCACGTCTTCCTCCTTCCCTCTCACCTACCTTACCCCAAATCCTCTTCCCTCTCATCTACTCCTCCCCTCCCCCTCACATTCTTCCCCTCTCTCATCTACCACCCCTTCCCCCCACCTCACCGCGTCTCCTGGGTAACAAACACCTTCCCTGGGTTGTGTTTGCCTCCGCTGTTTACTCCTCATTAATATAATTTGTAGAAGCTCCAGCGGAGGCGAAACCAACCAACACGTTAACCAGATACATTTAAGTTGGACCAAATAAAATCTTGGGAGGAGGTGCTTGGAGGGGTGAGGGAAGGAGAGGAGGGGGGTAGAGGTGCTTGGAGGGGGGAGGGAGGTAGAGGAAGTGTGAGGTGGAGGAGGGTGGTAAGGTGGGAGAGGGGAAGAGGGGGAGGAGAGAAGGTGTAATAGAGAAAGGGAGAAGGAAGAGGGGGGGGGGAAGGGACACAGGAGAGGAAGAAAGTGGAGATGGCGGTGATGGAGGAGGTGCAGTAGAAGGAGTACAGGAGGAGGAGGTACAGGAGGAGGAGATACAGGAGACGCAGTAGGAGGCGCAGTAGGAGGTGCAGTAGGAGGTACAGTAGGAGGCGTAGTAGGAGGCGCAGTAGGAGACGCAGTAGGAGGTACAGAAGAAGGAGCAGTACGAGGCGCAGTAGGAGGTACAGTAGGAGGCGTAGTAGGAGGCGCAGTAGGAGGTACAGTAGGAGGTACAGAAGAAGGAGCAGTACGAGGCGCAGTAGGAGGCGCAGTAGGAGGTACAGTAGGAGGCGTAGTAGGAGGCGCAGTAGGAGGTACAGTAGGAGGCGCAGTAGGAGGTACAGAAGGAGGCGCAGTAGGAGGTGCAGTAGGAGGCGCAGTAGGAGGCGCAGTAGGAGATAGCCTCACCCCAACACAGCACCAAGTTTCACCACTATTCTTCTCCGCGTTATCATTAAACTTGCCTAATTATCCCCTCAGTGTGGACGAGAGAGAGAGGCGGTGTAATTAAGGAATGGAGGAAGAATGTGAAGTACCCTACCCTACCCACCCACCCCCCTCCTCTCCCCGGTGAAAGAATTTGGTAAGAATGTGAAGTAACCCCTCCCTCCTCTCCCTCCAGTGAAAGAATGGAGTAAGAATGTGTAGTAAACCCCCCTTCCCCATGAAAGAATGGGGTAGTAACCTCCCCCCCCCCCTCCCGGTGTAGGAATGAGGTAAGAATGTGAAAAAATGGAGTAAGAATGTAAAGTAACCCTCCCCCCTACCCCGCACCTCTAAGTGAAGGGGAAACGGCGTGGCAGGGAAGGTGAGTTCTACTTCAACATTAATTAGCTTCTGGTCCTCACAGGGTTAATATACGACCATTTTTTAAGTAATTAGAGGCGATTAATTACTTTTCATACTGTTAATATACATAAGTTATTTAATCATATATGAAATTAGTGTTGACATTATTGATGAGTTAATTAGGTATTGATTATTATTGGCAGACACTGTACTCGATCGTTCTCGTTTCCTCAACTGTAACGTCAGGTGGCCATTCACAGCTGGATGGACTTGGGGTTCCCCGAGTGTGAATCAATAACGGGGAGGGAGGAGGAGGAAGGGGAAAGGGAGAGGTAGGGCATGGGGAGGAAGGGAGAGGGAGAGGTAGGGCATGGGGAGGAGGGGAGAGGGAGAGGTAGGAGAAGGGAGGAGAGAGGGGAAAGGGAAGGGTAGGGAGAAAGGGAAGGGTAAAGGGGGAAAGGAGAGGCAAGAAGAAAGGGGAAGAAGGAAGGGGGGAAGGATTAATCCACTATCACAGTACCCCCAAATCGATGACAATTTAGGTTTAATAACAATATAAAATAAACAAACTAATTATCAAATCTAAATACATTACTTTTTTTAACATATAAAGTTATAAATATTTACTACAGACTTAAACACACACACACACACACTTGTTGGGTATGATAAAAGCACTGAGGATTTACATATTTAACTGTTGGAATTATTTACGTTGTAGCGAGTGAAGCAATTTGTATACGTCGTAGTATCTTGATTCGTTTATTGAGTCGTATGTAGTTAATCCATCAAACCCAGACGGTTACTGAGCTTTAATTTTTTTTTTTGTAATGGGGAAACATTCATCTTGGTGACAAATTCCCTCCCTACCTACCCCTCCTACCCCACCCCTTCCTACCCCCAAGCTCGTAAAACACTAAATTATGTACACACACACACACACACACACACACACACACACACACACACACACACACCTCGTCAATATTCCATGCCATAAACAAGTCATAGGAGGCACGAGAAGCCAAGTTTTATACACGTGACGAAGCTCCGACAGCGACTGACTCGTAAGACTTAAACCAAAACCACATGTAACTTTCATCACGTTTCTCTCTCTCTCCCTTTCATTTATTTTATTATTACACAAGAGAAATAATTATAATGATTTTGACACAGTATAATGAATGTGCAAATGGTTAATTATCGTAAATTATATGACATACGGTTTTTGTGTTCGTGTGTGTTCAGTTTCTTTAGGACTGTTAATTATTGTTAGTTTAATATGATGTGTTGGCGAGTATTTTATGTTCATGTCGTGACTCTTGTTTTGTGTGTGTGTGTGTAAAGAGAAGGACTGTTGATCTACCCCTCCCTCCCTCTCTCCCTCCCTCCCTCCCTCCATCCCTCACTCCCTCCATCCCTCACTCCTTCCCTCACCCCTCGTATTGTGTGTAAGCTTGTGGACTCAGCTCACACTGCTTCAGGCCATCAATACAACAACGTTTACTCTGCGTCTGAACTCAATTTTGGTACCACGAAAAAAAAATTATCGATCAAAGTTGCATTTTTAGAAAGATTATATTACATGTAATCTCTGAACTACCTTAGTAAAACACACACACACACACACACACACACACACACAAACACACACACACACACACACACACACACCTGGAAAATATATCAAGACAACGGAATATACTGTTATAGATATATAAACTCTATTGGCTAGATATAATCACAATGGTTTAGAGTTATATAATGTGTGGCACTCTACAGGCACTGGGTAGTCGGGTATAATTTTCCTACCTTTAAAGACAGTGCCAGAATAACTCTAGAAATTCAGTTGTCAAAATGTCCACCACTCCTGTGTATTCTCTCTCTCTCTCTCTCTCTCTCTCTCTCTGTTTATTCTTTTATCTTGTATTTCCCTCACCTCTAGTACGTACATATACCTCCCCTACACTCACATACACACAGACAAGGGGATTTTTTTTAAGCATTTATAACAACATTCGACTATACATGAATGATATATATAAGGCTGAATATGGCGGGGAGAACCAAGCATCTAGTCACATATTTATTACGGTATTGGCCTCTTATACTACTACTACTACTACTACTACGACTACTACTACTACTACTACTACCACTACAACCATCACCACAAATAATAACACTACTACAACTACTACTATTACTACTACCACAATTACTACTACTACAACCATGATTATAATCGTACCATTATTACTACTGCTACCATTAATACTTCTACTACAACAACTACAATCACTATCATAACCACAAAACAAGAACAACAAAAAACAAAAAAAAATTAACAAAATAATTCCCTAGACCCCAAACTCATGCCAATATTACGAGGCGTTCTTAAAGCATTGACCACTACCAATCACCAGCAATCACCATCAATCACTACCAATCACCACCAATCACCATCAATCACCACCAATCACCACCAATCACTACCAATCACCATCAATCAACCACCAATCACCACAATTAAAAGAACGAATCGGGGGGAATGAAAGTGTTAGTTAGTGTGTGTGTGTGTGGTTAGTGATTGGCTGGCGGAGGTATTGCGATGACCAATTACCTTCAGGATGGTCAATAGCCAGCCAATCACTGTAAGGGGGAAGAGGTGGGGGGTGGGTCATCTCCTCCTCCTCCACCTTCCTACACCTCTTCCTCCTTCTCTTCCTCCTTCTCTTCCTACCCCTCCTCCTCCTCCTCCCTCTGGCTCACACGCCGTTATACAACCCGGGTTTATTTGTCTCCTTTATGGTGATAGTCCACAAGACGATTTCAGGTTTACTTGAGAGAAAGGTTAGGGGATGCTCTCTCTCTCTCTCTCTCTCTCTCGTAGTAGGCACTCAGATGCTACTTTCTGTTTGTGAGAGAGAGAGAGAGAGAGAGAGAGAGAGAGTGTGTCCCAGCTCACAGTGAAGTATTACAACTGTCCCCCTGAGCCCCATAAATCTTTGCACTCATTCCAAGTTCGGGAGGGAAGACAGTGTTAACCCTCACTGTGATCATTACCTCGCTAACATTTCATTTATCTAATTTCTAAACCAAAAAAAAAAAACATAATAACGGACTATAAGGGAGTGTAGTCCGTTATAGAGAGGTAAATTTAACGGACAATGATAGTGTAGTCCGTTATAGAGAGGTAAATTAACACACACACACACACCTCCTCCTCCTCCCCCCCCCTTCTTTTTTCATCTTCTTTTATTTTTCCCTTTTATTCTTTCCCCCTCACCTCCTTTAATTATCAAGCTCTTCCTTTTTTTCCTTTCTTTTCCGTTTACCCTTTCCTTTTTGTATTCTCAGTCCCCCTCTTTCCCCTCAGTCACGTTCCCTTTCCCACTTTTCCTTTCTCCATCTCCCCTCACACCTTCCTAGTCACCTCACCTAACCTCCCCATCACCCCATTTAACCTCCCCATCACCCCCATTTAACCTCCCCATCACCCCCATTTAACCTCCCCATCACCCCACCTAACCATTCATCACCCCATTTAACCTCCCCATCACCCAATTTAACCTCCCCATCACCCCCATTTAACCTCCCCATCACCCCAGTTAACCTCCCCATCACCCCATTTAACCTCCCCATCACCCCACCTAACCATTCATCACCCCACATAACCATTCATCACCCCATTTAACCTCCCCATCACCCAATTTAACCTCCCCATCACCCCCATTTAACCTCCCCATCACCCCACCTCCCAAATTGCAGTAACTCCCGCTAATAAACTTCCATTACACATTTATGGGCGAGTAAAAAGACTATAAAGGAATGAGTCACTCCTAACACGGTCTTCCATCCCACATCCTCACCCATTCCACATCCCCACACCCATTCCACACACCCACACCACCTACAGCTTCACACACCCACTACCATCCCACACAACCAGACCCATCCCACACACCCATCACACACCCACTACCATCCCACACAACCAGACCCATCCCACACACCCATCACACACCCACACCCATCACACACCCACACCCATCATACACACACCCACACCCATCACACACACACTCACACCCATTCCACATCACTACATCCTCACCCATCACACACACACACACCACCTCCACATCCCACCCACCTACCCTCCCCCACACACACTCTAAAAAATTGAATGTGGTCTCTGAAAAGTTCTTTGGGGAAATAGATTCAATCTCGTACACAGAGCAAGTTTTCTCCCCTAGTCCCTCCTCCCCCCCTAACACCAGCTGTAAAATATCTGTTATCAGGATAGCTATGTGGGTAGTTCTCCTCTCCTACCCCCTCCCCCCCCAATCCCTCCCTTCTTCTCTTCCTCCTTCTTCCTCTCCGTCAGTTTTATCCTCGTGTTGAAGGTGTCTTGTGAAAGCTAAGTCCGAGAGGAGGGTCACACGGGCCCAGAGGAGGTATCAGGTAGGTACTAATGAAGAGGTAATTCACAAGTAGTCCAGGTGAGGGAGAAAAAAAAATAATCTTAATTAGCTATTGATTGAAATTTGCCAGGTATAAAGGTGAACAATACATAACAAAGCAACACTAAAGCAAAACATTCTCATTAACACCAAACAATTAGGTTAATGAAACAATGAAACAAGCAAAACTATCGTACAGCAATTCAGAACATATAGATTGAACCCGGAATGCAATCTAGTCGAGTTAAAGTATATCACTTGGTAGGTGGGAAAAAATATACAAAACTTCGGGTCTTTCTTGAATAAAAATAAAAGAAAAACGAAATACAATCAATAAAAAAACAAACAAGATAGAATGAGTTAGGATGTAAAGATCCGTAAGTGGAGATGAAGAGACAGAGTGACACTAACGAGATTGATATGTGAAGCTTCGGGATGTATTTCGGATCATGCAAGACGGATTCGTGAAGCTCCGACATTGTGGAGGTTTGTTTTTATACCTTCACTGATAACTGTATATATATAAGTCGTCCAGCCAGGTTATGTAATGTAGGTCTTTCGTTAATTATGACAATAGTGAGGGTATAAATGCATTTTATTAACCCACCTCGCAGTTATATTTTTCAATGACTAAGTTGAATTTTTCTTACGATAAAAACTAAATATAAAACTGTAATTTCTTCTCCCTTGTTCCTTCCCTAAAATCATTACTTTAATTCCATACTATCATTAAGGGAGTCTTATTGTATCACCCAGGATGATAAATTATATAAATTTTATGGGACAGAGTGAAGATTAGGCACCCCAGCGGTAACAGTTCTATAACCAGGTATCATAAGAGTCAACCATAAAATTTCCCTATGAATTCAGTTTGGAGTCGTGGATATTTAGTAGGTTTCAGTATTACGAAGTTTCAACCATATCAGTTTTCTAGTCGTCGTTGTTAAGGCTTCAGCCGCTCCAGACTCCTCAACTTCCTCCCTCAAGGCTAAATGATATAATCAGCCGTAATTAGCACATCTAATAGAGGGAAAAATTAGATTAGTTGGGGGAACAAATCACAGGGGATGATTATATTTCTGGGTGTGCTTCCTTCCCCCTCCTCCTCCCCCCACTTTTTTTTTCCTTTCCTACCTTTTCTTCCTTCCTGTCATCTCCTCCTCCTCACTACCACCCTCTTTCCCTCATTATCCCCCTTCCCTTCCGTTGCCTCCACCTCCCCTCTCCTCTTTCCTTCCCTGCCCTCACCTCCCCCTCCCCCTTTCTACTTCCCTTCACCTTTCACTGCTCCCCTTCCCTCCCCTCCCTTCGCTTCTCCCCTCCCCTTCCTTCTCTCCCCCTACCCCCTCCATTATTCTCAGGGCTATAGAGAAGTTCCCCATGTTTCTTAACCTGTCTCAACATAAGAGTCCATTTAACGCCGTGTTTCTTATCTATGTTTCCGTGTCGAGTCATATTTCCCATCATGTGTGTAAGTGGTGTCGTGTTTCCCATGTATGTGTCCACGTGACGATATGTGTCTCATTATGTATCCAAAGAACACCACGTATCTCGCCCTATGTCCTATGTGTCCATGTAGAGAGAGAGAGAGAGAGAGAGAGAGAGAGAGAGAGAGAGAGAGAGAGAGAGAGAGAGAGAGAGAGAGAGAGAGATTCAGGAACAAGAGCAGTAGATGAATGGAAGTGAACGGAAGAGAAAATAAAGATGGAAATAAGCGAGAGGACAGTAAGATGAAGGAATAAAGGAGGAGGATGAGGAAGAATAGCAGGTAGGAAGAAGAAGAAGAAGAAGAAAGAAAGATAGATAGAAGAGTAGGAGGAAGAGACAACACGATGATAACTAAAGGGAATAAAAGGAGCTATAATCTCCCTCTTCTTCTTCTTCTCCTCCTCCTCCTCCTCCTCCGCCTCCTCCTCCTCCTCCTCCTCCTCCTCTCCAAAATGTATCTACTAAAACACGATGAGGAAGATAGATGAAGAGGAAGGAACAAGAAGATGCGAGGAAGATTGGTGAATAAAGAAGAGAGAGGAGAGGAGGAGGAGGTGGTGCTAAAGGGAAGGAATGAAGAAGAGACGATAAATAAAGGAAGAAACGAAAGAGGTGATTGAGTGGAGAGGGGGAATGAAGGTAAGACAAATACGAAGACGAAAGAGGAATAAGTGAGAATGGGAAGAGGAAGGCATAGGGTACGAATAAGGGGAAGAGACACAGAAAGACGAAAGAAGAAGAGGGAGACAAAGGTGAAGGATGAAGACATACAGGAATAAGGGGAAGAAAGATGGAGAGACACGTATGAAGACAAAAGAAGGAGAAGGGAAGACGATGATAAGGAATAATAGAGGGAGGGAGAAGGAAGGAGGGAAGGGAAGGAAGATGGAGAAGCACACATATTAAGAAAAAAAGCAAGAGGGAGATGATGATGAGGATGATGGATAAGGAAGGAAGGAAGGAAGGAAGGAAGGAGGGAAGGCGAGGAGGAAGTAAAGGGAAGGAAGGAGAGAATGGTAAGGGAGAGAGAGGGAAGGAAAGAAAGAAAGAAGGAAAGGAAAGGAAAGGAAAGACAGAGTAGAGAAGAAGGGAGAGAGGGAAATGAAAACAGGTAGAGAAGGCAGAGGAGGAAGGGAAGAAGGGAAGGAGGAAGGGAAGAAGGGAAGGAGGGAGGGAGGGAGAGAAGGGTAGGAAGGCATCCCATGTTAGAAGCAAGTAAGACACAGAGGTCAAGATAAGACATCCAGCCAGCCATTACCTGAACTAGCCTCTCTCTCTCTCTCTCTCTCTCAGGGACACTTTACAGCGATTCTCTTGACCCGACTAACATGCAATGTGTTCAAGCACGAAAGCAAGCAAGCTGGCACAAGCAAACAAGTAAGCTGGCACAAGCAAACAAGTAAGCTGGCACAAACAAATACGTAAGCTGGCACTCAAGCCCCCTGCGTACAAACAAGCTTCAACGCGAATATTCTGGCACAGATTAAGTAAATGAATCACACACACACACACACGCACGCACGCACGCACGCACGCACGCACGCACGCACGCACACACACACGCGCACGCACGCACGCACGCACGCACACACTTACACACACATACACACACACACACACACGCACACCCACCCACACCCACCCACACGCACACACACACACACACACCTTCACCACAAACGTTCTCTCTCTAACCTTATTTTCTGATTAACGTAATTGGCTCCGGCGGGGCGTGCGGGTTTTCCCCTTTATCCAATTATTTGGCGATTATCTCAAAATTGGAATAGAAATAGAGTTCTCTCCTGTAGCACAAGTTCTCTCGCTTACCGATGCACGTGGCTTATTCACGCACCGCAACCCAGGGGTGACGACGCTTGCGGCTACGGGTAAGGATGTTTGCAGCTACGAATGAGGACGCTTGCGGCTGCGTCAAAAGAAGCTTTTTACTGTGGAAAACGACGCTTATGGAGGTGGGAGGTGCGGGAGAGGACGCCTGCGGCAACGACCTGCAGGCTGAAAGTGCCTTAGTCTGCGGAGCGTGACGTGAGAACTGCTCCTATGAGACTTGACGCAGAACAAACAAGTAATTTAAAGATCATTAAAGTTACGGCTTTACGAGAGAGAGAGAGAGAGAGAGAGAGAGAGAGAGAGAGAGAGAGAGAGAGAGAGAGAGAGAGCAATGTTGAGTGAGTGTCTGGAATGTAGATAATTAAGTCGAGGAATGTAAGAGAGAGACGGCCATACTGTGTGTGTGTGTGTGTGTGTGTGTGTAAAAATAAACACCCACTAAAAGTTGGACCAGATTCTAGGTGTTGATGACGTCAGTCCTTCCCTTCCTTCCAGTTCCCTCTCATTATTCTTCCTTCCATCCTACCTTCCCTCCATCCTTCCTCCTACCCTCCTTCCAACCCACCCTCCTTCCTTCCAATTCCCCATCCTTCCCTCTCTATCACCCAATCCATTCCTTACTCTCTCCTTCCCATCCTCCTTCCTTCCTCCCATCCTCCTCTCATTCCTTTCTCCATCTCACACCCTCCTTCCAATCCTTACTGCTTCTTGCCTTCCCTCCCTCCCTCCCTCCATTCCTTCCTTCCCTCCTTCCTTCCTTCCTTCCCTCCCTCCATTCCTTCCCTCCCTCCCTCCATTCCTTCCCTCCCTCCCTCCGTTCCTTCCTTCCCTCCTTCCTGCCTTCCCTCCCTCCATTCCTTCCCTCCCTCCCTCCCTCCATTCCTTCCCTCCCTCCCTCCGTTCCTTCCCTCCCTCCCTCAGTTCCTTCCCTCCTTCATTTCCCTCCTTCCTTCCTTCCTTCCTTCCCTCCCTCCATTCCTTCCCTCCTTCCCTCCATTCCTTCCCTCCCTCCCTCTGTTCCTTTCTTCCCTCCTTCCTTCCTTCCCTCCCTCCATTCCTTCCCTCCTTCCCTCCATTCCTTCCTTCCCTCCCTCCCTCCATTCCTTCCCTCCGTTCCTTCCCTCCCTCCCTCTGTTCCTTTCTTCCCTCCTTCCTTCCTTCCCTCCCTCCTTCCTTCCTTCCTTCCCTCCTTCCCTCCCTCCCAGGACTGGCGGTATTGATAGAATTCAAGAGACTGCTCTCTAATTTTCGCCAGCATTTGGTCACTCTGCACTACACCATTTCTGAAGATAAAAAGTGAGAAGGGAAGGAGAAGGAAAGGGAACAAGAAGAAGGAGAGGGAACAAGAGGAAGGAGAGAGGGGACAAGAAGAAGGAGAGGGAACAAGAGGAAGGAGAGAGGGGACAAGAAGTAGTAGAGGGTACACAAGGAAGAAGAGAGGGCAAAAGGGAGAAAGAAAGAAGAGAGGAAGAAGAGGAGAGTGAAGAAAAGGATTACGTGAATCTGTGTTACCCGTTGACTGGGTGTTATGTGGCTCTGTCAATATACAAACAATGTTAAATCCACTCGGTCCAGATCTCTCTCTCTCTCTCTCTCTCTCTTTCTTTCTCTCTCTATCCCTTTCTTTCTCTCTTTCTCTCTCTCGTTTTCATTCTCTCTTCTCCCCCTCTCTCTCTCTCTCTCCCCCACCTCCCTACCTCTGCTTTCTCTTTCTCTCTATTTTTCCCTCCTCTTCTTGTCTCTCTTCCTTCTCTCTCTCTCTCTCTCTCTCTCTCTCTCTAACCACCCGTAATAAATCATCAGCCTTAAAGTAACTGAACATTACTATAGTAGTCAGGTTATATACAGTGGCTTGGTCTCCTAGCCAGTGTCACGCTTCACCTTACTATAGTGGTCAGGTTATATACAGTGGTTTGGTCTCCTAGCCAGTGTCACGCTTCACCTTACTATAGTGGTCAGGTTATATACAGTGGATTGGTCTCCTAGCCAGTGTCACGCTTCACCTTACTATAGTGGTCAGGTTATATACAGTGGTTTGGTCTCCTAGCCAGTGTCACGCTTCACCTTACTATAGTGGTCAGGTTATATACAGTGGTTTGGTCTCCTAGCCAGTGTCATGCTTCACCTTACTATAGTAGTCAGGTTATATACAGTGGTTTGGTCTCCTAGCCAGTGTCACGCTTCACCTTACTATAGTAGTCAGGTTATATACAGTGGATTGGTCTCCTAGCCAGTGTCACGCTTCACCTTACTATAGTGGTCAGGTTATATACAGTGGTTTGGTCTCCTAGCCAGTGTCACGCTTCACCTTACTATAGTGGTCAGGTTATATACAGTGGTTTGGTCTCCTAGCCAGTGTCACGCTTCACCTTACTATAGTGGTCAGGTTATATACAGTGGTTTGGTCTCCTAGCCAGTGTCACGCTTCACCTTACTATAGTGGTCAGGTTATATACAGTGGATTGGTCTCCTAGCCAGTGTCACGCTTCACCTTACTATAGTGGTCAGGTTATATACAGTGGTTTGGTCTCCTAGCCAGTGTCATGCTTCACCTTACTATAGTAGTCAGGTTATATACAGTGGATTGGTCTCCTAGCCAGTGTCATGCTTCACCTTACTATAGTAGTCAGGTTATATACAGTGGTTTGGTCTCCTAGCCAGTGTCACGCTTCACCTTACTATAGTGGTCAGGTTATATACAGTGGTTTGGTCTCCTAGCCAGTGTCACGCTTCACCCATTGTTTACTATCCAGTCTCGTGAAAATTGTTTAGACTTTTAAACCTTTATTTTAATTCAGCGATATATGACCTAAGCTGTTACGTCACCAGGGATATAGTTAAACAGTGAGTCAATGAGTGAGTCAGTCAGTCAGTCCCCAAATTTCTGCAAGTGTTCGAAAATTTGGTAAAAATAAAAAAAAAATGTAGAACTGAGTATTTTTGTTATTGATATGGAAATTACGTGACATATATAATTTTTTTTTACCTATTCAAAAACACATAATTAACACTGAATGATCTTAAATGAATAAACCATTGGCCATTCTTTAGAAAAATTTGCCCATTAGAAAAAAAATAAACCCAAAACAATACAATATTCTTCCATAAAAGATTATTTCTACGGTGTTAAAGTTCAGTCAATTGTTAGGACATAAAAAAAAGGGAAAAAAATACAAAAGAATGTTTGGTTATGGCTTTAGAAAAACAAGTTACCACACAAAAGAAATCTGAATTGTTGCTGCCATCGACCACAATCGTAAAAATCAGTATTATTGTAAGAAAACGGTAGAAGGGTTTTATGGTGGAGCCTGGCAGGGTGGACGCTTGGCAGGGTGGAGCTTGGCAGGGTGGAGCTTGGCAGGGTGGACGCTTGGCAGGGTGGGGACTGGCAGGGTGGAGGCTTGGCAGGGTGGAGCTTGGCAGGGTGGAGCTTGGCAGGGTGGAGCTTGGCAGGGTGGAGGCTGGCAGGGTTGAGGCTGGCAGGGTTGAGGCTTGGCAGGGTGGAGCTTGGCAGGGTGGAGGTTGGCAGGGTGGAGCTTGGCAGGGTGGAGTGAGGCCGAGAGGCTGAGGGGAAGATGTAAACAAACAAATACCACTGAGGAAGCACTAACGACCATAAAAACAACGACAACTGAACGAAAAGAATTGTAAGTTACCTGTTGTGTGAATCTATTCTTATCTACCTGTTGTGTGAATCAATTCTTATCTACCTGTTGAATAAAACTAAGTTACCTGAGTTAATGAGGAATGTCAGGTGTGTTGTTTATTTAATAGAGGATAAAGTAAGGATCCCATATACCAAATAATCCCGAAGGTACAGGAAAAAAATAATCTTTTAGGTATTTAGTCAGTTAATTACTCTTTGGGAAGCCAGGTAAGTCATTCATAGAGCTGACTAAATGCAGGTAGTAATGACAATCATGTTCTTCAGTTAATGTGTCAAGTTCAAGAGGAGTATTCATAGATCTACCTGACGCATTTACGGGGGGGAAATTCAAGATGGGAAAAAAATGAGAGTTGTAAGGCGTACCAAAGCGGCCACCTGAGGTTTAATACGTTAAGTTTTTACTAACTACTCACTATGGTTTATGACACAACATTAAGGAAACTTTCTTATAGCAGAGAAAATGTTGCAAAAAAAAAACACCAAATGACCATTAAAGTTTAAGTATTATATTAGTGCAGTGTGTGTGTGTGTGTGTGTGTGTGTGTGGTGTGTGTGTGTGTGTGTGTGTGTGTGTGTGTGTGTGTGTGTGTGTGTGTGTGTGTGTGTGTGTGTGTGTGTGTGTTGCAAGATGAATGAAAATTAGCCAAGGGTGTAAGACAGAGTTAATGTGCATTCCATAATTACCTGTATACATGACATAAAGTAAAGACACAGGTGAGGATAATTAACCTTCGTACACCTGACAATATCCAACCAGGTAATTACCCTCCCCCTTGACCCCTAAAAAAAAAAAAAAAAAAAAAAAAAAAAAAAAAAAAAAAAAACGTAGAATCTTGTACCCATTCACAGCCCCGGGAACGAACCAGAGACCTTTAAGACAGGAAGCGAGTTTTGTATCCACTCAGCCACCTCACCCGAAGAATTTTTATGAGAAGAGACAAGTAATGAGGGTGAGTGTGAAGAGGGACGAGCAATCATGGTGACAAATGATGATGAAGTGGATGATGAGCAGAGATAATGACTCCCAGCTGGTGATGATGATGATGACGCTAATAATGACGATGATTATAATGGGAGTTATGAGGGTGCACGTGATGATGATGATGATGACGGGCACCAGCAAGTGATGACGATGATAGTACTTGATGACTCGATCAGATGAATTTGAAAGTTCATCAGTACAACACACACACACACACACACACACACACACACACATCCTAAAACAAACACCATTAAGAGTTTTTAAACCTCAATGTTTGCTAAAATCATCATGAAAATTGTCGGTTGGACTATTTTTCTCGACATGGTCACAGAGTAAATACCTACACATAAAACTATAAATTGTTTTAGCTCTCGTGTGTGTGTGTGTGTGTGTGTGTGTGTGTCAGACATTTACACAAACACACAAGCACTGAAAATACAGAAAAGAAATAATTCGTTCCCTTCATTTCTTCACTTAAGAGTAAACTGAGTCCCACCCCCCCCCCCCCCCAAAAAAAAAAATACAATTTCTTCATCAAAATCTTTAACATCATCTTTTCACACACACACACACACACACACAGCACACACACACACATGCACTTGTTACACAGAATTATTTTTTTTTACCCCAAAACACAGGAGAATTATGCAAATTCTCCTTACCTAAAATGGTCGGTTGTCTCACAAAAGACTTTAGTACACCGAGAGTTGTATACAAAAAATGGACTTAACTTATTATTTTCCCCGTGACAAAGAAATTAAGTACTACAACAAATAATAGATTTCTTGTTTGTTTTTATTTGTTTAATCTCCCAAAGCAAATAAACTAATGTACTAAAACAAGAAACATTAATATTCCCGTATTTTTTTTTTTTCCTTAATCTCCTAAAACAAATATATTTTTTTTTTTTAGTTTTCTTAACCTTCTAAACAAAAACACAACAAAAACTGCTATGAACGCAAGCAAATGACTCCCCGGTATGAAACAAGGACACAATCACAATACAAGATTAACAAAAAAAAAAAAAAAAAAATACCTACTGAAACACAGGTATAAAAATAGCCACGAAAGTCTATCTACATTACTAAAGTTTATCTACATTACTTTTATGATTATTTTTTACACACGACTCGCTATTTAACCTAACAGATGAAAAAAGTATATGTATATAGTTTGGATAACATGTAAAACTTTCATTGACTTTTTTTAATAGTAAGATTTTGTCTTCAGCTTAACAGTAACGAGAAATTTGAATATGTTCTTCCTGCTCCCTCGAGACGTCCAATTCTTCTTCTTCTTGGTCTTCTTCTTCTTCTTCTTCTTCTTCTTCTTGGATCTTCTTCTTGTCCCTTCAACTGCCTTCTTCTTCTTCTTCTTCTTCTTCTTCTGTGACTTCTGTCCCTTTCTATTCACCTTTGCGACTATTATTCTCCTCCTCTCTTTCAATTCCTTCTTCCGTCAGATTTCCTCTTATCCATTTCCAATTTTCATATTTATTCTACTTATTTTTATTTTTATATTTATCTTAATTATATTTTCTCCTTGTCTCTGTAATGATCTTTTTTTCTATTTTATTTAAATCTTATGGTTTCTTTTCGAGAGAGAGAGAGAGAGAGAGAGAGAGAGAGAGAGAGAGAGAGAGAGAGAGAGAGAGAGAGAGTCTTCCTCATCACCAATTCTAAACTTAACCCCTCCGTCACCACCTCCAAATCGCACTCACACCTACAAACCCGGACCCCACCATCACGACCTACAAAACCGGACCCCACCATCACGACCTACAAAACCCGACCCCACCATCACGACCCACAAACCCGACCCCACCATAACGACCTACAAACCTAAAACATTACTACCTCCAAACCTGACTACTGTATATCCAAAACCACAAAATATTTAACTTCGCCACCAGTACCTCTTAAACAACTCTATTATAACGACTAAATCAAACATCCAAAACCATAAATTTCCTGACCTCACCATCACTAGCCTTCAATATTCCTCAAATAAATTCCACCATCGACCTCCCTCCAAAACCAACCTTCAACCTTCTACAGGCAGCAGATGTGACCTCTCGTGGGTTCAACAGCACCAGCAGCAGTACGTGGCAGCACCATCACCCTCTCCCTCAGGTGTAAAACTGCACCCATTCATCTACACAATAACGCCCATCTTGCGGCCCAGGGTGCAGCCCGCAGCCACCATGAACGTCCTTTCACCTTCCTCGCTCGTAAAGTTACCGCCCTGAAGTTGCCCACCCTACCCACCACCCTGCCAACCACATCACCCACCCAGCCCACTAGTCTTCACCTCCCACCACCATATCACCCACCTCCACAACCCGCCCACACCACCCACCCAGCCCACTAGTCTTCATCACCCTGCCACCCCCACCACCTCCCCAACCCACCCACCCACCCAACCCACCTCCACGACTCTTCACCTCCCCATGAAAAAAATATTACAGATAGAAGTGGGTTATTAAGCCCCTTTCTCTTCCCCCTTCCTACCTCTTCGTTTTACTCTTCTCCCTCTTTCTACCACTCCTTTCTTCTCTTCTCCCTCTTTCTCCCCCCCCCCTATTCCACCAGTCTTATGCTCTTGCTTTCCCTTTTCCCTAACGCTTTCTCTTCCTATTCCAAGTTTTTTTAATACTATCCCTTATATTTCCTCTTCCTTCTTCCTCTTCTTTTTTCTCCCTTTCCCTGCCTATCATATATTTTCACACTTCCCTCTCAGTATTCCTCTTTCCCTTACTCTCTTATTCACCTTTCTTCACCCTCTTCTCATCTCTTTCTCTTTATAATCCCCATTCCTCCCTTCTCCCCTTTTCACAGTTGCTATCCATCCCTTCCCACTCCTGTTCCTCCCCTTCCTTCCTCCCACTCGCTCACTTTTCCCCCTTTCCTTTCCCTCTCCGGCTTCCTCCCCTTTCTTTTCTTCTCACTCTTCCTTCCCTCTCCCCTCTTCTATTGTCTCTCTCTCTCTCTCTCTCTCTTTCTCTCTCCCCTCCAGGTCAATTCCTCCTCCATCCTTCCTCTCGTTGTATTTCAATCGATCTCATTCTCTACTCTTCCCCTCTCCTCTCTGACTCCATTCGTTCTTCTTCCTCCCTCCTCTTCCATCCTCTATTCTTCCCCTCTTCCCTTCATTCCTTCTTCCTCCTCCTCACCATCTTCCTTCACCCAATTTTATTCTCTCTTCTCTTTCCCTCTCCTCCCAGTTTATCAAATTTCTTCTTCCTCCCTCCTCTAGATTTCTCTCATTCCATTCTTTTCTATTCTTTCTCTCTGTTCCTCCTTCCTCTTCTTCTTTTCCTCTTCCCTCCCTTCTCTTCTCTTTATTCCTCTCTCTTCTCTTCCTCTTCTTTAATATTATAACTTCATGCATCTTAATTTTTTTGGTAGACAGTTGTAAGTAGAAATTATTAACTATTTACCTGATCTACTTCTACTTCTACTATTTATTCACTACTATTTCAATCACCTTTACTTTATCAACCTCTACTGTCTACCAAAGTTCATTACTACGAAATTTTTACACTAAATCTTCAATATTGTTCAAAAACTCTACTGAAATCTACACTAATTCTTCAATGGTGTTCAAAAACTCTACTGAAATCTACACTAATTCTCCAAACGTGTTCAAAAACTCTACTGAAATCTACTCTAATTCTCCAAACGTGTTCAAAAACTTTACTGAAATCTACACTAATATTTCAGAGTGTTCAAAAACTCTACTGAACACTGCACTAATTCTCCAATGGTGCTCAAAAACTCTACTGAACTTTACATAAATATTTCAAGGTGCTCAAAAACTCTACTGAACTTCAATCTTGTTCAAAAATCTTAAATTAGAGAAGTGACCTTAATTTCCATACAAATAATCAAACAGAAATTAATAGTTTATATACGTAGAAAGGAACTCAAGTATAGGCCTACGATGATTTTTTCACGGGGAAGGAAGGAAGGAAGGAAGGAAGGAAGAAAGGAAGGAAGGAAGGAAGGAAGGAAGGACTTACACAAAGGATGATTTTTTTAGGGGAGAGAGAGAGACAGAGAGAGAGAGAGAGAGAGAGAGAGAGAGAGAGATGAAAGAAGAGAGAAACAAGAAAGAGTAAAGAGACAAAACAAAAAAAAAAAAACAAAAAAAAAACGTATCATAATAAGAAACAAACAAAAAACAAAAACATTAAAACAAAAGCTAAAAACAAAAACATTAAAACAAAAGCTAAAAAACAAAAACATTAAAACAAAAACATTATACTTGGCTCCCTCGACAACTCGTGTATTTCAATAAAAAAAAATAGATTGTGGAAAATAAAAAAAAGTTCAATCGAATTTACTTCAATAGTTTCTGAGTTTGGCGCATGTAAAGTAAATCTTCTTCTTTTTCTTCTTCTCCTTCCCTCTTTTTTCTTCTTCTTCTTCTTTTTCTTCTTCTTCTTCTTCTTCTCCATTTTACTCTTCTCCATTTTCCTCTTCTTCATCTTCTCCATCTTCCTCTTGTCCATCTTCCTCTTCTCCATCTTCCTCTTCTCTATTTCCCTCTTTATCTTCCTCTTCTCCTTCTTCCTCTTCTCCATCATCATCATCATCATCAACACCATCCCACTACATATTAAACACCATAAACAAATCGACAACAATGTACACCTGGCGACCACAACAATACAGGTAATTACAGGTGAATCTCCCAAAGGTATTCACACTAGATTAAAAAAAATAGTATTAATATGTTGCCGGAAAATACGAAAGAAAATACAAAGGTATATTTTATCATACTCGTAAACCAACTCACGGGCCAGTCAATGTATGTATGTATGTAATGTATGTATGTATGTAATGAATGTATGTATGTATGTATGTATGTAATGTATGTATCCTGTTACCAAGAATTGTTACTAGACCCCCCAATCTCTTCCCCGCGGTAGTTAGGGGAACCACAGTCCACCTTCACCTCATCACCTTGACTTGTAAGCATTAAGGCAAAACCATAGTGGCGTAATAAACGTCTTTCTGGGTATTATTTTACGGTTAGTTCTCTCCTTAGGGTGAGTCGACCCCCCCCCCCTCCCCTCTCTCAAGTGTAAATGTGGGTTAGCACTGTGTTCCCCTCGAGGCCAGTGGGGATGGTGGGGTGTTGGTGGAGGGGATTGGTGGGGTGTTGGTGGGGGGGGGGGGTTTGAGGGGGTTAGTTGGAGGAGGAGGAGGAGAATTAAATGGCTGACACTGTTGCACCTAACCTAACCTAACCTAACCTAACCAGTGAAATATATACACCCACTTTACCAACACATTCTTGTCTTCTATGCAACTCAGAAGACAACACCAGTACTTCCAAACACAAGACAAAACAAGACTAAACAAAAGAAAACAATTGCTTCCTTCACCACAAGACGAGGCTACAATGGTAGGTTGGGGTGAGGCAACACACACACACACACACACACACAAACACACACACACACACCTGGTCTCTTCCTACTGCCTCGCTCACCTGACACTGCCTCTCACACGTCACCATCAGATGAACGAAGGGCCAACCAACACACTAGGAGAGAGGAAGTATCGTAGAATCTGACGAAGGAACAAGATTCCCGACGATACGATACGATTTCTGACGGAGTGAATATAACCTGTTGAAGAAATACAGTACCTAAGGAAAGAATAGAAATAGGGCATTTAACGAAGGAATACGGTATCTATCAAATAAATTCAGTATCTAACTATGAAATACGGTATCTAACGAAGGAATGCGGTATTTAACGAAGGAATACGGTATCTAACGAAGGAATACGGTATCTATCAAATAAATTCAGTATCTAACTATGAAATACGGTATCTAACGAAGGAATGTGGTATTTAACGAAGGAATACGGTATTTAACGAAGGAATACGGTATCTATCAAATAAATTCAGTATCTAACTATGAAATACGGTATCTAACGAAGAAATACGGTATCTAATGAAGAAATACGGTATCTAACGAAGGAATGCGGTATTTAACGAAGAAATACGGTATCTAACGAAGGAATGCGGTATTTAACGAAGAAATACGGTATCTAACAAAAGAATACGGAATCTGACGAGGATGTACCCCCCCCCCCCCTCCCCACCACTTTATCGGTAGTTCGCTTTTACAACAAGTCGACAGAAGCGTCAATACCGAGTCCTGATAACACCTGTCATCTGGGTACTCTCACCTGCCCCCCCCCCCCCAGGTGTGTGTGTGTGTGTGTGTTTAGTAAGAGCTGTGGCGACCTGTGGTGTAATGGTCAGCATGCTCGCCTCGCAACCGAGTGGACCCAGGTTCGATCCCCGGGGGCAGGGTGAAATATGGTCAAGTTTCTTCACGCCATTTGCCTCTGTCTACCCAGCAGTAATTGGGAACCTGGATGTTAATCGTTTTAAGGATTGTATTCCATAGTAATGGTAGCCAGTGCAGTTGGCGAGTTGTCCGGTCTTTTCGGATTATTCCGTGACACTGGGTCATGCAACTCGTTAACTCAGGGTGTGGTTGTTGTGTTGGCGACAACTTCTACACCTTAAACAAATTCACGCCTAGGTGACCCTTGGGTCGGCCATCCTCGTGACAACCATTATTATTATTATTATTAAGAGCTCCAGGACTTTAACAAGCCGAGTCAGCTTTATACTTACACGGTTCTCTCTCTCTCTCTCTCTCTCTCTCTCTCTCTCTCTCTCTCTCTCTCTCTCTCAACCAGTGCAATCAGAAATTTTCAAGCATTTCATCTTGAATTTAATTTTTGCTCGATCATTCAGTTTTGAATTTCTCAGTGGTGGGGAAAACAGATGTATCACACACACACACACACACACACACACACACCTGCATACCAAGGTTTCTGTCTGACATCTCCATTGGTATCATTTACACGTACCTGAAATAAGAGGAAAATAACATTAGTATACGGCGTACATGAGAGAGAGAGAGAGAGAGAGAGAGAGAGAGAGAGAGAGAGAGAGAGAGAGAGAGAGAGAGACTTAATAATAATAATCTCCACCAAATAACAAGAGAGAGAAGCACACAACAAAGGAATAGAAGGAGGTAAATTAAAGAATGGAGGAAGAGGTAGGAGAAGGAAGGAAGGAAATCTAAGGAAACTGGAGAAGAGATGATGATAAATTGTCACCATTACCCACCCTTTCACCCCCCTCCCTACACCCCCTCTTGACCACCCCCTCCCCCTCCCTACACCCCCTCTTGACCCCCTCCCCCCTCCTGACCCCCCTCCCCCTCCTGACCCCCCTCCCCCTCCCTACACACCCTCTTGACCCCCCTCCCCCCTCCCTACATCCCCTCTTGACCACCCCCTCCCCCTCCCTACCCCCCCTCTTGCCCACCCCCTCCCCCCTCCCCACCCCCCACCCCCCTCCCTACACCCCCTCTTGACCCCCCTCCCTACACCCCCACTTGACCCCCCTCCCTACACCCCCTCTTGACCCCCCTCCCAACACCCCATCTTGAACCCCCTCCCTTAACCCCCTCTTGACCCCCCTCCCTACACCCCCTCTTGACCCCCCCTCCCTACACCCCCTCTTGACCACCCCCTCCCCCTCCCTACACCCCCTCTTGACCCCCCTCCCCCCTCCCTACACCCCCTCCCCCTCCTGACCCCCCTCCCCCCTCCCTACACCCCCTCTTGACCACCCCCTCCCCCTCCCTACACCCCCTCTTGACCCCCCTCCCCCCTCCCTACACCCCCTCCCCATCCTTACCCCCCCTCCCCCTCCTGACCCCCCTCTTGACCCCCTCCCTACACCCCCTCTTGACCACCCCCCCTCCCCCCTCCCGACACCCCCTCTTGACCCCCCTCCCTACACCCCCTCTTGACCCCCCCCTCCCTACACCCCCTCTTGACCCCCCTCCCCCTCCCTACACCCCCTCTTGACCACCCCCTCCCTACACCCCCTCTTGACCCCCCTCCCCCCTCCCTACACCCCCTCCCCCTCCTGACCCCCCTCCCCCCTCCCTACACCCCCTCTTGACCACCCCCTCCCCCTCCCTACACCCCCTCTTGACCCCCCTCCCCCCTCCCTACACCCCCTCCCCCTCCTGACCCCCCTCCCCCTCCTGACCCCCCTCCACCCTCCCTACACCCCCTCTTGACGACCTACCTACATCCCCTCTTGACCACCCCCTCCCCCCTCCCTACACCCCCTCTTGACCCCCCACTCCCCCTCCCTACACCCCCTCTTGACCACCCCCTCCCCCTCCCTACACCCCCTCCCCCCTCCTGACCCCCCCCTCCCCCCTCCACACCCCCCTACCCCCATCTCCAGGTTATATTTTACACCTATTTCTCTCATGTTTTTTTTTCTTTTTGTCGTTTCGTTTCTTTTATTCGTTTTACCAGAGTAATATATTTTCCGGCGGTGTTTTTCAAGTGTCAGAATTGTTTTCACTTTTTTGTCTGTCTGTCTCTCTGTCTGTCTGTCTGTCTGTCTATCTGTCTGTCTGTCTCTTTTTATCTGTCTGTCTGTGTCTGTCTGTCTGTCTCTCTTTACCTGTCTGTCTCTTTCTGTCTGTGTCTTTCTATCTATCTCTTTCTGTCTGGCTCTTTTATCCGTCTGTTTCTGTCTTTTTATCTGTCCCTTTCTGTCTGGCTCTTTTTATCTATCTGTCTGTCTGTCTAATACTCGTTAATTTATCTTAAACTATCTGTCTCTATCAACATTAATTACCTCTACCACTACTAACCACCACCACTAACCACCACCATTACCACCACTATAGCATATCTCATCACTACCACTATCATTAACACCATCACATCATCTCCCTCCACCACTATCACCACCACTACTACCACCACTACTACCACCACCACTAAGGGAAGAAAAAATAGCGTAAGAATTATTTAACCCGATTAAAGTATTTCTCAATGACCCAATCGAGTGTTGTTAATGAACTCACCTGTAATTAACCTGTACAGAGACTCATTACACGGGGACGAGTCGTTAATGACGGGTAGTAATCGTGTTTTAATAAAGGTTGATGGAGTGGGTGGAGAGTGAAGAGTGGGTGGGGAGATGAGAGTGGGTGGGGAGAGAAGAGTGGGTGGGGAGAGAAGAGTGGGTGGGGAGATGAGAGTGGGTGGGGAGATGAGAGTGGGTGGGGAGAAGAGTGGGTGGGGAGATGAGAGTGGGTGGGGAGAGAAGAGTGGGTGGGGAGATGAGAGTGGGTGGGGAGATGAGAGTGGGTGGGGAGAGAAGAGTGGGTGGGGAGATGAGAGTGGGTGGGGAGATGAGAGTGGGTGGGGAGAGAAGAGTGGGTGGGGAGATGAGAGTGGGTGGGGAGATGAGAGTGGGTGGGGAGAGAACAACGACGACAAGAAGAGAACAACAACAACAGCAAGAGGACAACAACGACAAGAAGAAAACAACAACGACAAGAAGAAAACAACAACAACAAGAAGAGAACAACAACGACAAGAAGAGACGACAACAACAAGAACAGGACGACAACAACAACACGAACATAAGAATGGAGGAAACTGCAGCGGGCCTATTGGCCCATACTGGGCAGTCCCGTTTACACCCAACCCCTATTGCTCATATGAGCATCCAACCTATGTTTGAAGCAATTCAGCGTATTCGAGTTAATGATGATATTTGGTAACTTGTTCCATTCATCCACTACTCTGTTTCCAAACCAGTGTTTACCTATTTCACGCCTAAATCTAAATTTGTCCAATTTAAAACCATTGTTACGAGTTCGCTCCTGGTTGGATAATTTGAGTACCTTTGTAATGTCCCCTTTGTTTAGCCCTGCCTTCCATTTATACACCTCTATCAGGTCGCCCCTCGCTCTACGTCTCTCAAGGGAGTGCAAATTAAGATGCTTTAACCTGTCTCTATACTCAAGGTTCCTGATACCCGGGATTAGTCTTGTCATTCTCCTCTGGATTCTTTCCAAGGATTCTATATCCATTCTGTAATACGGTGACCAGAACTGGACTGCGTAATCCAGGTGTGGTCTCACAAGAGCAAGATACAGTTTTAGGATGACCTCGCTAGTCTTGTAACTAACACTCCTTTGTATGAACCCAAGTACTTTATTAGCCTTGTTACGAGCAAAAACACATTGTTTACTTGGCTTAAGGTTCCTACTTATCATTACTCCTAAATCTCTCTCGCAGTCGGATTTCTCTATGGCATCGTTGTTCATCTGGTATCTGGTTTCCCTGTTTACATTTCCTATACTGAGTACTTTACATTTGTCAATGTTGAATTTCATCTGCCATTTTTCAGACCATTCGAAAAATTTGTTTAGATCCTCCTGTAGTTTTGCCGAGTCCTCGTCAGATTTGATAACACGTCCTATTTTAGTATCATCAGCAAATTTACTTATGTTGCTGTCTATGCCGATATCTATGTCGTTTATGTATATAATAAACAATAATGGTCCAAGTACTGAGCCTTCGGGAACTCCACTTGTGACGTTGCTCCAATGGGACTTAGTGCCGTTAATGCTCACTCGCTGTTTCCTGTCCTGTAACCACGCCCTAATCCATTTAAGGATGTCACCTTTGATGCCATGAGCTTCTACCTTTCTAATTAGTCTTTCGTGGGGTACTCTGTCGAAGGCTTTGCTAAAGTCGAGATATACCACATCATAATTGTGCCCCTCGTCCACTGATTCGAAAACTGATGAAAAGAATGTTAATAGATTAGTTAGGCAAGAACGTCCGCTTGTGAAGCCATGCTGGGAATCATTGATCAATCTGTGCTTCTCCAGGTGATTTCGAATAGAGTTTGAAATGATTGCTTCCAGTAATTTGCCTACTATTGATGTTAGACTGATTGGGCGGTAGTTAGAGGATAGTGATCTATCCCCCTTCTTGAAGATCGGTATTACATTCGCTATCCTCCAGGATTCTGGTACTACACCTGTTTTTAAGGACATGTTAAACAACTTTGCTAAGGGCATACTAAGCTCTTCCTTACATTCCTTTACTGTATGTGAACCCATGCATACATAACATACACACATACACACATACACACAGACACACATACACACAGACACACATACACACATACATACACAGTTTTTTTTTATTATTTTGAAATGTGTTTACGACAGACATACATTCAAATTGCCTTCGTTTTTTTCAGAAACATTTTCACATTTAGAGAAAACAATGTATTAGCTGTTTGTGTTTGTTTGTTTGCTTAGGCTGGAAGGATAAAAAAAATAATCTTTTCCCAGGATTTTCTACAGTATTAAGAATTTTATTATCGTATTTCTTCCTAGGATTAAAAAACTTATCTTTTCCCAGGATTATCAATTATGAATACATTTTTTTTTTCCTAGGATGATCTATTTTGTATTTCTGCATAATGTAAATAGGAGTATATATACTCTTCTTCTTTACATTATTAACTACACACACACACACACACACACACACACACACACACAGGTCAATATATGAGAGAATTATACACGAAAGACTGGACAAAGTTCCTTCATATATCCTAAATTTGTGTGTAGGACTTTACCTCCTTAGTGTCAAATAGTGAGGATGAAGTGGCCATTGGACACGGGTAGAGTGGGAGGAAGAGAGGGTGAGTGGGAAGGAGTGGGAGAGGGAGGTAGGAAAAAAGTTATGATTGAGAGAGAGAAAGGAACACACTAAAACGGGGAGAGAGAGAGAGAGAGAGAGAGAGAGAGAGAGAGAGAGAGAGAGAGAGAGAGAGAGAGAGAGAGAGAGATATCTTCTTTTACACCAAAATTCTACGACCACAAACTCAATAACCAGTCGATATTATTGTTAGATTAACCCTTTCATCACCCATCAAAACAATCCACCACCAACAACAACAACAACTATTTCTTTTAATCTTATGAACCTCTTCTGGGGACCTTTCTACAAACCTCAGGAGCTAGGTTAGGTTAGGTTAGGTTAGGTTAGGTTAGGTGTTCCAACCACAACCATGAGGCATACACAAAGAACTAACTCACTAGCCCTTTTCTACCCTCAAAGGAACCCCCTTAACACCCTTTTCTACCCTCAAAGGAACCCTCCTAACACCCTTTTCTACCCTCAAAGGAACCCCTCTAACACCCTTTTCTACCCTCAAAGGAACCCCCTAACACCCTTTTCTACCCTCAAAGGAACCCCCTAACACCCTTTTCTACCCTCAAAGGAACCCCCTAACACCCTTTTCTACCCTCAAAGGAACCCCCAACACCCTTTTCTACCCTCAAAGGAACCCCCGTAACACCCTTTTCTACCCTCAAAGGAACCCCCTTAACA
>CAUDMG010002030.1:462500-467500 GCA_958450375.1 Homarus gammarus
TAGTCATAATTTTACTTTCTCTCTCTCTCTCTCTCTGTCTCTCTCTCTCTCTCAAGACTATGATTTAGAACTATGTAAAGCCTCACCAATACAGTAATGTAAGTTAATACCTACAGTATGTAAAATTAATCCATAAATTACTGTTTAATCCATCTTGTCTTAAAATACAGACCACTAATCCACCTAACAGGGATTAACAAAAATAAGTTTTAATCCAAGTCATGAACAACATCTACATGGAAAGTTTTATTTGTTTATAGATAAAGGTTTAAATTCCTATTTTTATTATCAATTAAAACAAAAGATTAAACCATCATTATCTCTAAAACCATCTTGTATGTATTACTGTCTGTGACCTGACCTTTGACCTGACCTCTAAACACAATATCAATTTCAAGCAATATCTATTCCCCACTTAACACTGTATTAACCTCACTAAGCGCGCTAGTCAATATCACCTTCAATGACAAGTAAAGCGGGTCGGTAACCACCTTTATGGACAGTTAAGGTCGAAGATTATACGCTCTTAATGCTCACTATCGACTGTCTTGCACTTACGAGGAACCAGAAAGCATTATGTTACCCACACTGGCAATAGCAAGTGGCACTCTCAGAGCAGCTTGAAGTGGTAAGGGTGAGTTAAGGAATTGTTGATAAAAGTAAGAATATATATATTTTCTATTTACTAATTGCGGTTTTACAATCACCAATTAGTAAAATAACAATCATGCATTTACAATCGCCAATTAATAATATACCAATCACACCATCAATCACTAGTCAATTACGGTATATATCAATCACTCCTTTACAATCACCAGTCCACTATACACCAATAACGACTTCACAATCACCAGTCCATTATATACCAATTATTCCTTCACAATCACCAAATAGTAATATATCAATCACGCCTTTACAATCACCAGTCCATTCGTAATATGATAAGTTAATTTCGTAGATTCGTAGCCAAGACTCAGATACCTATCACACCTATGTATTTCACCTGTAATTTCTATAATACACACCTGTAATATAGATAATTTCAATATAGTAATTATAATAATGGTCATGGTTAGGTTAGGTTAGGTTTGGTTAGGTTAGGTTAAGTGCCTAAACTTCAGGTGACCCCAAATTCTGTTGACTGCATTTTATTCCTCTGTTACCTTCTATGTCTTCATTTATCACGTATTTCCTCTCCCCCCTGTTCTTCCTTCTTCAACATCAACTATCATTCTCTGTTTCTCCAACATTCTTTTTCTTACTTTACTGAACTTCCCGTCTTTACTCTACCCTTCTCCATCTCTCCTTCCCCCCCGACGTTCTTATTGACTCTATGCCAGTTCCTCTTTCGCCTTTCCCTTGCATGCTCCATCTTTCAATTTCTTTTTCTTCTCTATCTTCATTCCCACTGTGACCTGTTCCTACATCTCTTCGTGTCTTTGTTATGTCTGTGTCTTTCTTTGTTATGTCTGTGTCTTTCTTTGTTATGTCTGTGTCTTTCTTCGTTATGTCTGTGTCTTTCTTCGTTATCTCTGTTATAGTCATTTGTTTCATTATTTTTATTCTTCCTTCTTCTTTCATTCCTTTCTCGTATGTTTTTTTTTTTTCATTATTTTCTAAGTTTGCCTTTATTTATTTATTTATTTATTTATTTATTAATTATTATTTTTTTTTGCTTTTCCTGTTCGGTTATTTTTAGTCTGTTCCTGTTTTTTGCTTACACACACACACACACACACACACACACACACACACACACACACACACACACACACACGAAGCTCCTCGGCGTCACCATAGACAGCACAACAAATTGGAACCACACGGTCAATTGGGTTGTGCATCCTCCAGTTTTCCGTCTCCACCTCCTCCAGCCGACTCAATTCCCTCGGGAGTTCCTGCACACGAGCTCCTCAGTGTTTACACAACATTCATCTTCCCAGTCACCTATGCCTCCCCCCAACGCTGGTCTTCCTCCCTAAATTCCACACAACGTTAAACACCTTGAAAAGTGCAAAAGGAGAGCATGGCAAGATTATTCTCTCGCCACGCCTACTCCACATTCAAGAGCGCTCAACCACTGACCTTTCGACTCTCACTGACCTCACCACTACCCTCATCTGCAAATTTGGTAAGAAGCTTCTACACCATCCCCGCCACGGCTCCTACTCCACCGGAGGGGTCCCTTTCCGAGAATTGCCTTTCGACACTACAACCGCATCCGCCCATACGTGCAACGACTGATCGCTATAAGAACAGCCCGTCCCAACCCTTGTAAAAATTATCCAATAACTTGTAATAACTGTAACACTGTCCACTATGTTTGAAATGAACTGTATTTTGAGCTTTTCCCATCTTAAGTTTATTATATGTCTTACATTTGTGTCACTTATGTTACTTGGTATATTATTTTAATTCGTAACTCCATTCCCAAATATGTAACTGTATATTTTCAGCCTTCTGGCTGCCAAGCTCTTTCAATAAACCGTTAATTATTATTATTATTATTATTACACACACACACACACACACGTGGGTAGATGAGGCGTGGGGAGAAGTAGTGGTGGCAAGGGGGAGGGGGGGGGGGGGAAGGGGTAATGGATGTGATGGGGAGAGGAGAGGGGGAGAATAGAGAATAGGTGGGTGGTGGGGAGAGAGGGAGGGAGAGAGAAGGGGTGGGAGGGTGTGGCCTATTCAATATTCATTCATCATGTAATTTAAAAAAAAAAAAACGTAATAATAAAAATATAAAAATAAAATTACTTAAAAACAATTGTCTTTTTTTTAATTCCATAAAAGGTCTATAAATCTCTATGAAAAACTATAAACAGAAGCTTTAATTCTCTTTCCATATAGTCTATGTCGAGGTAATGTGATCCAAACCTTTAATAGAAAAAAAAAAATTATAGATAAAAAATATATTACAAACTCACCAGAAATATAGTTTTATACATTATTTATTCTCTCTCTCTCTCTCTCTCTCTCTCTCTCATTTAATAGTCGCTCGCTTACAATTCCCAAATCCAAAAGAGGCGATTAAACCCTCAGTGACGGTAATATATCAACGAGTTTTTTTCCCTTTGGTTTATTCCAGTCATCGTGGGGGTCGACCTACCCTACCCCAGCCTACCCTACCCCAGCCCACCCTACCCTAGCCCACCCCACCCTACCCCACCCTCGCCCACCCCACCACCCCACCTCACCACAAATTACCGGGACGAGTGTACACGCTTTCTTAAACCCACAGTCAGCCGTTCACGCGTGTAATCACCAAATTGTTAAAAACTTTAGACGGAGAATGAAACGACACGGCAGAGGGTTTTTCTGGAGACATTTTCTGTGGTCAGCTTTAAGAATTATTATTATTTTTTTTTATTTTTTTTTTTTTTTTGGAGGGAGGAAAAAGGGAATTATGTTGACGAGATATGACCATTGATCTTCTTTGCTCTCTATCTTTCTCTCTCTATTTCTGTCTCTTGTTTTATTTTCTCTCTCTCTCTCTCTCTTTCTTTTGTGATTTTCTTCTTTCTGTCATTGCGTATTTCTCAGATTTTTCGTTTCCGTCTCTCTCTCTCTCTCTCTCTCTCTCTCTCTCAAACAACAGCACAATGTCTCAGTTCATAAGCACCAAAAACTACTTCGTCATTATTTTTATTATTATTATTATTATTAGACAAGAAAATAAATACCATCTCTCAATCTATATCGACAAGATCAAAAAAAAAATCAACGAAAATTAATAGCAATGTAAATTTTAACCCCCCCCCTACCCCCCCAACACCTCCCCACCCCTCCCCACACCCCCCCCCCTCCCCTCCCACCAAAAGAAAAAAAGAAAAAAAAAACACGATTCGGCAACCCCCCCCCCCCCCCAAGCCTAAGCTAAACGCCTTCTTAACCTTTTGCAAATCTATTTTTTTTTTACGTGTCTTTCATGATAAATATTTTTATGAATTATTAGGATTTGTTATTTTTGTTAATAATGGATTAGTATTTAATGATGTTTATTATTAATGGATTATAAGATTTACTTTATTTTATCAATGGTGGATTAATTTTGTATTTATTATTAACGATGGATTAATTTTTTTTTTAATGATGGTTTAGTGTGGAATTCTAAAGGGTAATGATATATATATATTTTTTCTAAGTATTAATTTGTTATGCTTAGGAACTTTTACAGACAGACAGACAGACAGACAGACAGACAGACAGACAGTTAATTCCTCGTATATATAAAGAGTCCTCATTGAAGAGCTCACTTGACGTCTCTACCTACACTGAAGAGCTCACCTGACGTCTCCACCTATACTGAAGAGCTCACTTGACGTCTTTACCTACACTGAAGAGCTCACCTGACGTCTTTACCTACACAGAAGAGCTCACCTGACGTCTCTACCTACACTGAAGAGCTCATCTGACGTCTTTACCTACACTGAAGAGCTCACCTGACGTCTCTACCTACACTGAAGAGCTCACTTGACGTCTCTACCTACTCTGAAGAGCTCACCTGACGTCTTTACCTACACTGAAGAACTCACCTGACGTCTTTACCTACACTGAAGAGCTCACCTGACGTCTTTACCTACACTGAAGAGCTCACCTGACGTCTTTACCTATACTGAAGAGCTCACTTGACGTCTCCACCTATACTGAAGAGCTCACCTGACGTCTCCACCTATACTGAGGAGCTCACTTGACGTCTCTACCTACACTGAAGAGCTCATCTGACGTCTTTACCTACACTGAAGAGCTCACCTGACGTCTCTACCTACACTGAAGCGCTCACTTGACGTCTCTACCTACTCTGAAGAGCTCACCTGACGTCTTTACCTACACTGAAGAACTCACCTGACGTCTTTACCTACACTGAAGAGCTCACCTGACGTCTTTACCTACACTGAAGAGCTCACCTGACGTCTTTACTCCCTGCGTTCTCATTGTTGGAATTCCAGGGCCGATTTTTTTTCCCTTTAACAAAAATATCCATTGACCGA
>CAUDMG010002030.1:472500-527500 GCA_958450375.1 Homarus gammarus
TATGTATGTATGTATGTGTGTGTGTGTGTCATTACTATTATAGATGAAAATACAGTAACCTGTCTAAATTAACTTACCTACATTAAGACAAACTGACAGACACACTTCCAAGGTTAAACGAGTGTATGAGAGCCTAAGCACTTAACAGACTCTCATTGTGACTGTAGTCTTAACAAGTGTATATAACCTTTGAAATACCCCCCCCCCCCTTCCCACCTCCCCAGTTCTCCCGCCTTCCCCCTAGTTCTGCCTCCTCCCCCAGCGTTATCTCCCTCCACCTTCGCTAACTCCCCCAGCAACACCTTCCCCCCACCCCCAGCGCCTCCCACCCCCCCCCCCCCAGCTCTGAGACATGCAGCAATAGCAAAACACGAATCAAAAAATACTCAACATCAGACTCGGACGTGCTGGGTAGTACACATGAGATGGGGGGGGGGGGCAGGGAGGGGTGTCAGGGAGGAGGGTCACAGGGAGGGGGGACAGGGAGGAAGGGGGGCAGGGAGGGGTGTCAGGGAGGAGGGGCACAGGGAGGGGGGACAGGGAGGAAGGGGGGCAGGGAGGGGGGGGGAAGGAGCAGGTAAAGAGTGTAGGAAAAAGAGAGGAGAGGGTATGGAGATGAAGTTGAGGAAGAAGAGGGAAAGAGAAGAGGAAGAAAGGGGAAAAGAAGTGGAAGAAGGGGAAAGACAAGATAGAAGAAGATGAGGGGGAAGGAGAAGGAGTATGTCAGAAGATGAGAAGAAAGAGAAAGAAGGTAGGAAGAGAAAGGTGAAAAAGAAGAAGGGGAAGAAAGAAGAAAAGACAGAGGAAAGGGAGAAAGGAGTAACCACGGAGGGAGAGAAATTAAAAAATGAAGATATAAATGAAAAAAAGGTTGACATGAAGGAAGCCTCATGAGGGAGGGTGAGGGAGGGGGTGAGGGAGGGGGTGAGGGGGTGAGGGGGGATAGAAAGGGGTATTTAAAAGAACCTACATTTAGACAACTTTCATATCAACATTTACCTAACCTAACCAAACCTAACCAAACCTAACCAAACCTAACCAAACCTAACCTAACCAAACCTAACCAAACCTAACCAAACCAAACCAAACCTAACCTAACCTAACCAAACCTAACCTAACCAAACCTAACCTAACCTAACCAAACAATTTCAATATGAATTTAACAACATAACCTGATCACTTTGCCCTAGGTTGCTACACGAGTCCAAAGTTACACTGAATTTGGTGCAGTACGTATGGAAATATATTGTGGGGACTACATACATACATACATACATACAGAGAACGCGGATTCATCCATATATACATAATAATCAGACCAATCGCAAGAGCTTCCCGCCTTCAGTGTCGCAAATAAATGCAAAATCCTCGTCCCCTCAAAGACAGATATCTGCCTCACACAGACTGACGGCAGCGAGGTCCAGCCAGTAATACAGCCATTAACAAATGCCGGACGTATGATAACTATCCCCTACGTCAACAACACTGCCAGACGTATGACAACTATCCCCTACATCAACAACACTGCCGGACGTATGATAACTATTCCCTACATCAACAACACTGCCGGACGTATGATAACTATCCCCTACATCAACAACACTGCCGGACGTATGATAACTATCCCCTACATCAACAACACTGCCGGACGTATGATAACTATCCCCTACATCAACAACACTGCCGGACGTATGATAACTATCCCCTACATCAACAACACTGCCGGACGTATGATAACTATCCCCTACATCAACAACACTGCCGGACGTATGATAACTATTCCCTACATCAACAACACTGCCGTACGTATGATAACTATCCCCTACATCAACAACACTGCCGGACGTATGATAACTATTTCCAGGTTTATTTTTAAGCTAAGAAATGTCATGGTGGCCAAAATCTCTCCTTGATACTTCATACGATTAATTTAGCAGCAGCTGTGTTGACAAATAATTCTCAACTGAGCTTTTAACCTTGAAAACGACACAGCATTCCACCACACACACACACACACAGTAACACAAACGACTCCCCCTTACCAGGGTTAATAGTCTAGGCGGCCTTCTCATTCCCGGCGGCTTTACAACCTAATAACTGTACCTCAACGTCCTTAAGGAAGTTCTTGATATACGAGAATTTATATTTTATTTTTTTATTATTATTATTATTTTTTGTATTCGTGGATTATCCTAAAGGGGAGAAGCATACAGACAAACACAAGAACGGCAGTAACTGTTTCATGTGTCTTGCGGGGAATAATATAAAAAAAATTACCTTAATAAATGAACTGCGATGAGCTCTGAAAGTTCATTAAATATATGTACTATACAATAAATTTCATAATTAGCTGAATTCATTTGAACGTGACATGACCTACAGTACGATAAAAAATAAATAAATAATAAGAAAAAAAAATTGTGTTACCCAGCAGCAAACACGACCACCATCACGACCACGACCACCACCACCACCACCACCACCACGACCACGACCCACAAAAACACAACATACTTTAAAATTCATAAAAATATATTCGCCTTCGCCTCAAACATCAGAGTTTTAGCAGCCTGTTACTCTGGCAGAATCCAAATCCTCTTAAAAATCTTAAAAAAATATAAACAATAACAATGTACACAGCTCTAAACACCGCTATTTTTTTTCTTCATATCTATTTTCAACTTTTGTGCCTCCAGTAACAAGTGCAATGTATAAATGGTTCCTATTAGCCTAACTACTCTGCCGGTGGTACACAGGAGGGAGATATTGTGGTCGGGTACTGCACACGACAGCCATCACTTCCACAACTGAACCAGCGACACTCTGCAGAAGGACGAATATTGTATCCCCAGTACGACACAACCTTCCCAGTAAAATTAATAATACATAAATAAATAACCACACTGCTTCTGTACTATATAACACAAACACCTGAATTTTTTTTTTTTTTTTGGTGGGGGGAGAGATGATAATGAAATACCTTCTGGACTATTTGATGCCATGTGAAGCTCCCAAGGTATCGTCAAATCCCATCACTGCAGTAACAACCATCACTGTGGCGTCTGTCTGTCTGTCTGTCTGTCTGTCTGTCCCTCACTACTCTCGGTGAGGGGAGGGGGGAAGGGGGGGACCTCAAGGGACTAAAATAAGAAAGGTACTCCATTATCACCGTAAATGTCAAGTTCTTTTTAAGGGTTCCGTGAGTGGAGTGGAGTGAGTGGCAGCGTGGTCCGTCTCTAACTATAGGTGGGGACACGGTTCGATCCTCGCTGGTGGGTAAGAGTTTATGGATACAGTTTATTATATTATATATGAAGGTTCCTAAAAGTCACCGACAATTTTATTATGACATTCTCCCAGTTACAGGCCAGGGTTCTGTTTTAGGTCTGTCTGTCTGTCTGTCTGTCTGTCTGTCCCCAAAATAGGTTTCAGGATTTGCATCAAATTTAACAGGTGTGATTAACGTGTAATAAAGTCCACATGAAAAAAAAAAAAATAATGACATGACAAAAAAAAACCCGCCAAAATTGACAAAGTGTTGCCAAGGTAACAATTTACGTAATAATAACACACGAGCTTTTATCGGGCGTTAAGGAAAAAGATAACATGAGGCAATATCCAGCGGTGACTACAATAAAAATTACAATAACAGCGTCAATAGTTCATTACCCTGTCATGGTAACGAGAGAGAGAGAGAGAGAGAGAGAGAGAGAGAGAGAGAGAGAGAGAGAGAGAGAGAGAGAGGGAGAGAGATGATGAGAGCAGTGCAAAACACGACATTATTTCACAGGCGGTGGCATCGATCTCCTTCCCAACACAATACGTCTCCTGGTGGTACACACACATACCCTTGTCCTCAGCTTTAACACCAAGACTGCTTGTTTTGAGGTTCCTGAGAACATGTGCGCGCGTCTGTGTGTGTGTGTGTGTGTGTGTGTGTGTGTGTGTGTATGTGTGTGTGTACCTCCCTGAAGTTTATTAATGTTTATTATGTCACAGTGACACTATACCTATATACACACAATTGAAGTGCGACTAAATTTCTATGTACATCTGGGAAAAAAAAAATATATATAGCTAAAAAAACAACTCCTTGATTCTCAACATTTATACAGTATTTCCATCCCCCCCCCCCCACCCACCCACCCCCACCCACCCCCACGAGACAAAGCAATGTTTTAGCTTAGTAAGAATCTTATTTACTGAACCAGAAATACAATATCGGTTTCTCATCAGCAAACAGTACGGTTTGTGGGAGAAGCGCGCGCACACACACACACACACACACACACACACACACACACACACACACACACACACACAAGCTACCTATCGACCTATAATCACAATCTATAATCAGCTATGAATTCCACAAAAGAGTTTTATCACAGGGTACGAAATATAGAAGAACATTCTCAACCACACACGCTCCTCGATCTGTCACGCTCTATACTATAATATGCTCCAAAATAGCCCCAATTCTTACGCTAGACCCGGTACAATATCCCACTCGTTATATAACAGGTCACCCCTCCCCCTCCACACACACACACGATATCGATCTCTATATGTAAGGTGGATTCCTTTTAAGATATCCCCCTAAAATATGAAAATCTTGGTGTATTGTATAGTTCACGATTCAGGATAGCTACAACAACCACAACCACAATACAGGCAACCACAACAACCATATTACAGGACAGCCAAAACAACCATTACTACACAACAGGACAACCACAACAAACCACATCTACAACCGCTTTACAGGATAGCCACAACAACCACAACACAACCCAACCACAACTACAATCACCACAACCATCAACCACCGCCACATACAACTACGCAAGATCTAAAAAGTTATTATGGTAGTGACGGCGACCCCCACACGGACAAAACAACTCAGGTCAGTTCAGGGCGGCATTAGTCAGGCTAGGACGCTGGAAGGCTTTAGGGACGTCTAGGCAACATTCCTTATAGTTGGGACGCCATCAGAATACAATGTGGATATCGAGGGGTGGGGGACACGTCTAGTTGCACTGCGGCAGGATTCTAGGAGCTGACATGCCTGCCTGCCTGCCTGCCTGCTTGCTTGCCCCCCCCCCCCCCCTAAGGTACTGCTGCGGAAACTGGGGACTCGATTAGTGAGTGGCTTTGTTAGGGAACTGTGGAGAGACTGGTTTATCCTCAGAGCCCTAACTGAGGAAGGCTGCTGAGGAAGTCTGGAACCAACACACCGCTGACACAAGAGCCATGAATTGAGGGTGATGTGTTTATATACCAGGAAGCACTGTCGAGGAATGAGTGTGAAGATGAAGTATACTCCGAGTGAGGAATGAAGCGTTTATGAAGCGTTTAAGAGGATAATGACAGTGAAGAATTGCCTCATTACAGGTATAACACGTGTACAGTTGCGGACAGAATACCCTAAACACTTTGGAATATCTGGGATCTACCTTTGGGGTTACAACGTTGCTCTTCATTACATATTATTGTTTGGAAATACTAAATAGACAAAAAAAAAAACAATCCTTAATATAGAGAAAAAAATAGAAAATATAATAAAATTCCAATGTCTTTACCTAATGATCCTAAATTACTGCCAAGTGTCCGAGGAATTTTGTTCACAACTTTACACCTATTATTCATGTAGAAACTAGTAGTGAATTATCTACGGAACATTCATGTTTAATTTAAAAGACGATAATGCGTTCTTGTTATTCGCTTGGTATCTCCACGGCCAGACAGGTGTGGAGCCTCTAGTACCATGGCAGGTGCGAATCGCTCGGTATCTCCACGGCCAGACAGGTGTGGAGCCCTCAGGTACCATAGAGATCATTCCCAATACCACGTCAGTACCTGCTATTATGCTCGACCCTTCTTCAACATGCACTAGACAACGGGACCACTAAATCTGTGAGAGGGACATGAATATTAAACTACCTGACAGACAATATAGCCATAACTCACCTCATACCTTAAGGATAACATTACCTGGTGTGTGTGTGTGTGTGTGTGGACAGAGCCATGGTGAAGAGAAACACAGGTTGGTGTAGTGTCCCCGGAGACAACTCGCCCAGCACTACTGGCTATATACATCCTCGGTGATTAACTTGACTGGTCCACACACACACACACACACACACACACACCACATAAACCACAACACAAACACAACAAGAACAACCAATTCAAGAAATACACTCACACTCGCCCTTGCCGAATATTACCCGAATAATAAAAAATTCGGGCCGCCTACCCCAACAACAGAGCGTAGAAAAATGAACCAATTCTGGCGAGATGGCGAAATGTACATTATTGATAATAATAGCCTGGAGGAGCTTTCATGACCAGCATTTATCAATACTCCACAGCACCCGTTCCTGCTGCCCTGCCCCTGCCACCCTTCTCCCATGTACTACCCCTGCCACCCTTCTCCCACCTACTGCCCTGCCACCCCTCCCTCCCACCTACTGCCCCTGCCACCCTTCTCCCACCTACTGCCCCTGCCACCCTCCCTCCCACCTACTGTCCCTGCCTCCCTCCCACCTACTGCCCCTGCCACCCTTCTCCCACCTACTGCCCCTGCCACCCTCCCTCCCACCTACTGCCCCTGCCACCCTGCCTCCCACCTACTGCCCTGCCTCCCTCCCACCTACTGCCCCTGCCACCCTTCTCCCACCTACTGCCCCTGCCACCCTTCTCCCACCTACTGCCCCTGCCACCCTTCTCCCACCTACTGCCCTGCCACCCTCCCTCCCACCTACTGCCCCTGCCACCCCTCCCTCCCACCGCCGGGTCTGCTGCTGAGAAACCCTTATGTATATCCCAAAATATTTCCTCCAATCAGAATCTCAGACTATTTTAGGAATATCAATAAAACGTTTCCTCCACCAATCAGAATTAAAGTTCAGACACAAGTATATAGTAGTAGAAGGTAAGGTTACACCCCTATTGTACCTGTAGTAAGTGAGGTGTTGTTCCAGATACACAGACAGACACAGACAGACACAGAGGTATAAAAATTGGGGCACGAAACTAATATGGAATGTGTATGTATCAATTTATCAATGTCGAAACAATTAGTAGAGACTGCCTGATATGTTGGGAGCTCTCTCTCTCTCTCTCTCTCTCTCTCTCTCTCTCTCTCTCTGAAATAAAAAAATCCATATTTGTTGATCTAATTGGAAACCTTGATATTAATCGATTACCCCACATGTCCTGGGGTAATGGTTAGCCAGTGCAGTAGGCGAGTTGTCCGGTCTTGGCGGATTATTCCTCGACACTGGGTCATAGAACTCGTTATCTTAAGGTGTGGTTTGTTATGTTGGCGATACCTAGGTGGCCATAGGACCAGCCAGCCTCAAAATAAGTGGGTTAACCATATATTCTGGGTCGAAATAAACACGATGACGTGGTAACATTTATTATGAACCCATAAATGTCTTGCTGTAATAAGATACGCAAATTCCTCCCTAAATATCATTCAATAACAATAATGCAGACTATAGTCACCTTCCTCCCCCCTTATTTTACCCCCCTCTCCCCTTATTTATCCCCTCTCCCCCTTACTCTAACCACCTCCTTCCCCCTTACTCTACCCCCTCCCCCTTATTCACACTCTTCCATTTATCTCCTGAGCCTCCACCTTTACCCCCCCCCCCCCTAAGAGTCTCAGGGGTCAACAACCTCTCTCAACAGAGAGTCTTATGTTAAACTATTTTCTCTTACCCCGGAATAAGTAAGTAAGTAAGTAAGTAACTAAGTAAGTAAGTAAGTAAGTAAGTAAATAAATAAACCAAATCCAGTTACTGAAGTCCGGGTATATTTTCTCCGCCATCTTTGTTTTTGTTGTTGTGTAAGTGAGCCAATTAGCTAGAGTTTTATTTCCGCCAATCAGAGGAGAAGATTAAACGTGCAATATATTTTTAGTGTGTGTGTGTGTGTGTGTGTGTGTGTTTCCTCTCAACGGTATATCCCTCGCTTGAACATCAATCTCACGGGTAAGTTATAAAAAGCAGTATCTTTATTTATCCACAATTCTCGAGGCTTAACACGGCAGTATTTTATCATGAGAGAGAGAGAGAGAGAGAGAGAGAGAGAGAGAGAAAAGGGTCCAATTATCCAGAAGAAACACTCTAAAAATTGTTTCCACTTGCTGATAAAAATGAAAAGAGAACTTCCTTAATTAGTAATGTTTTTCCTTTTATAATATTTTAATTTATTCCATTATATATTATTCATTATTTGTATTGTATTATTCCTTTCAATCTCGTCTCTCCTTCCCTCCATTTCTCTCACCTCTCTCCTCCTTCCCCCCCTTTTCTCGTCTCTGTATTAAGTATTTTTGTAATTGTATATTTAAGTTTTTTATTTGTTTTATTTATGTATTTCTGTATATTTCATTGTATTACTTATTTATCTTTACTACTAGACCCCTCCTTCATCTTCCTCCTCTATTCTCCTCCTCCTCCTCCTGTTTTTCCTACCCCTCTCCCTCCGTCCCTTTCCTCTCCTCCCCTACCCCTCTCCCTCCCTCCCTCTCCTCCCTCTCACCCCTACCATTAAATCTTCCTTTATTTAATCTTAGGACACACGAGAAACACACACTAAAGGTAATCAATAAGAAGTGTCTAATTGGAGTGGGTAAGGAGTGGTGGTGATCCGTCAGGAATGGGCACATCCTCTCACACACCCCCCACTCACCCCCCCACTCGGCCACTCTCAGCAATATGTTGTGATTACCACTCGCTATTGGATTAACACTCCGCAAATCTCGATGCAACAACAAAATTGCTACCGCTTGAAGGTTTTCCTCTCTCCCCTCTCCCCCCCCCCCCTCCTCTCCCCTCCTCCTAGTGAGTGGACGGGAGGAGGGGTAGAGGGTTCAGATAGGATAGACGAGATAAATTAAGTGATAGTAGGATGGATGGATAGGATATTTTAAAATGGGATGGGGGAAGGATATTTCGTTAAGGTAAGAATGATGGGGAATTTCTTTTAAGATGGGATGAATATTAATTTGTGAGGTGACAGGTGGAAGTTTTACCTTAATTAAGACGAAATGGAAGAGAAATATTAAAGTTAAGGACGAAATGGAAGAGAAATATTAAGGTTAAGGACGAAATGGAAGAGAAATATTAAGTGGAAAAGGGAAAAAAGTCTTAGGAAGGAAAGGGACAAAAAGTCTTAATATTTGAAGCCTAAAGTAAGTTCCTTCCCGTCACTTAAACGACGAGAGAACAGAGAGTGATGGGTGAGATAACAGGAGGAGGAATAGGGAGGAAAATATAAGAAAAAAGTCGTTTAAGTCGAAGAAAAGGAAAAAAGGACAAGTTCGTCAAAATCCAAAGGAAAAAAGGACAAACTCATCAAAGTCAAAGGGAAAAAAGGACAAAACGCTAAGTCCAAGAAAAAGGAAAAAGAAGACAAGGTCATCGAGTTCCAAAAAAGAGGAAAAAGAAGACAAAATCATCAAAGCCCAAGGAAAAAAGGACAAAATCATCAAAATCCAAGAACGAAAAAAAGGACAAGGTCATCGAGATCCACAAAGAGGAAAAAAAAAGACAAAATCATCAAAATCCAAGAATAAGGAAAAAAAAGGGGACCAGGTCATCGAGATCCCCCAAATAAGGACAAATCAGGACAAAATCACCGATGGTTCATCTGGTAAAGGAGTAATGTCGCCTCAGTGTGAATTTCCCAGACGGAATTCTTCTTCTTAAACGACAAACTGAATTTTTTTATCTTTCCTATCTACATATTGGAGGAAAATCCTTCTTGTGTTAGGAATGAGAACCTGAAATAATGAATAAGAAGATCAAGGTTACTAGAGCCTTCGATGGATTGTTTACAAGCTTCAATTTCAACTTTAAGGACGGATTATTTGATTAGGTTAGGGTTGGTTAGGTTAGGTTATTTACAGTTAATTATTAATCACCAATAAGCCTCGTTAAATTGGTACCATCACTGCCTGTTATTTCCCATAGTAGGTTAAAATATTTGGTAATTGTTAAACTCAGCACGGCGATCGATATTAACAGATTTTATCATTTTTTCTAAACTTATAGAATAAATATTGTTCTAGTTATCAAATTCAGTCATAAAACGCTCTCCTGATTTTTTCCCAGAACTGAAAATAATTGAAAAAAAAAAATTTAATCACCTTCGACACCTCGCCATTCCTCACAAAGAAACACTCGCAAATTTTCAATATACCAACAAAACAAATCGTCAAAATAATAATAATAATAATAATAATAATAATAATAATAACAATAACAATAACAATAACAATAATAATAACAATAATAATAACAATAATAATAATAACAATAACAATAACAATAACAATAACAATAATAATAATAATAATAACAATAACAATAATAATAATAATAATAATGATAATAATAATAATAATAATAATAATAATAATAATAATAATAATCTAGTATTTAATAACTCCACATTACCTTTAAATCACACTTGAAAAAATAAAGGAAATTTCAACAAGTATTTCAAGTTCATTCGGGGCGTCACAGTGGACAACCCGGAAATAATAATAAATAAAATAAACAAACGGGGTCAGTGTTGGTTTGTTTTCATCTACAGGAAGACGAGAAGCTCCCGGGAGGTAATGGCTAATCTGCTACTGTGACGCTCGACTCTCCAAGACGATGACCAATTCAATTCAATTCAAAATTCTTCTTTGTTAGGTTAATTTAAAGTTAAGTTAAGGCTAAGTTAAGAAAAAGTTGGCTTGGGTATGTTAGGTTTAGGTTAGGTTAAGTTAATATAAGGGCTGTTAAGTTAAATATTTAAAGTGGGTTAATCTAGTTTATATTTGACTATGTTAGTTTAAGGTAATTTAACAGGAAATGTTTGGTCATGTTAAAAATATAACTTGGTTTCCCAGATAATTTATATATATAAAAAAAAAAAAAAATAATAAAAAAAAAACGCTGAAGAGTTTGCGATTTTATAATTCCGCAAAAAAAATAATGTTCCATTTTTACAAGTATTTTCCCACCTGCAAAAAAAAATAATAAGTCATTTCAATTCTCACGCTTGAATACAATATACAAATCATCCGGGTTTTATAGATGAATAAAACTTTAATTCTTTTATTAAAACAGTATTATGTAGAAGATAATTGTACTCCAAAACCGATTAAAAAAAAATCAACTACGTGACCTAGATATTGAAATTTGTGGGAAAAGCGGATTTAATTCTATTTCCAGAAGGTAATAAAAATCGATTCAGCGGTGATTTTTGGGAAAGGAGGGGGGAGGGGGGGAGGGGGGAAGGGAGGGGGGAGGGAGGGGGGGAGGGTTTTCGTGGTGTGAGATAACCAGGATATATAGGTTAATTTTTGGTGGTTAATTTTAAGGTTGATTAAGTTTAAGGAAGGTCATGATAGGTTAAGTTTGGTTAGGTTAAAAGCTAATAGAGGAAATGGACAGTTAGATTAAGGTAAGTTGGATTAAGTTAGAGAAGAGAATTTTAAGTTGGGTTAGGTTAGATTAAAGTTAGCTTGGCATGAGGTAGGTTAAGCTTAAATCAAGTTAGGTTAGATTAGGTTAGTCTAGATTATTTTAGGTTCAGTTAGGTTAGGTTAGGTTAGGTTAGGCTAGGTTAGGTTAGGTTAAGTTAGGTTAGGCTAGGTTAGGTTAGGTTAGGTCAGGTCAGGTCAGGTTAGGCTAGATTAGGTTAGGTTAGTTTAGGTTAGGTTAGGTTAGTTTAGGTTAGGTTAGGTTAGGTTAGGTCAGGTCACAATTCCACACAGCATTTGGTACCAGACACATTATAAATCCCGACGAAATATACCCCAAATTCCGAACAATTCCAAAGCTTCACCAATTCCACGGATATTAAACAAAAAATGACTCATCTCCAGTTCCCTTTGAATCCCCAAATGGCAGCAGCAACAGCAACAAATCATCGCGGTATTTTATCATTTTGCTGCCTGATTGGAGTTGGTCGTTTGCCACTCACTTGCCCAGCTCAGTTCACGTTTCGTTTCGTTGCTTCATTTCCCTGTTACACACTCCCATGGTTCATTCTCGGATTCATTTACTCTCGTTGGTTCGCTATCAGATTCATTCACCGCTTGTGGGTTCACTCGTTTTCATTCGCCGATTCATTCACTGATTCAACTCTCGGATCCATTCACTGGTTCATTCTCCGTTTCATTCATTCCCTGGTTCACCGATCCGGTTATAGTGCCTCACCAAAATCCCAATAATTTGTAAAGGTATTCATTCGCTAAGGAGCTTATTAGTCTCACCTGAAGATAAAGCCTCCCAGCTTATTTCACCTTATAATTAACCACCTGAAACTTATCTGGGGGATTGGGTTAGGTTAGGTTAGGTTTTGACACAATTCACGGTTTAGTTTGTGAATCAAAAGCTAATTCATGTAGTAAACCCCCCTAGATTTATGATTTACCTGATGATTCACACTTTGATTCACACATTAAATTATTCGTCTAATAGTTCAATTCAGTGATTCAAACACTGATTCACTTACGTCAATCGTCACAATGATTCAAAACAATATACTTCCCTCACAAACAACTGTCCATGAAAGGTTTAGTGAATAACTCAAAACACTAAATCACTCACTTCACTCCCCAGTTAATAACTCGCTTTTAAAAAAATATAAAAATAAATTGGACCATTTATTCACTCACTGACCCAGAAACTAATGAAAACTGCCACTCATGTTGGTCAGCGAGAACACACAACCATGCTTCACAAAAGACGCAATAAGAAAAAACACAAAGTCCTTTCATGCCTGTTAAAACCAGGCTAATTAAGTCATTACCATTAAAACTGTCAAGGGGACAAATGTTAAGAGTGAATGGATGGTGTGCCGTGACGTCATGCTCCCGTGATTATGTTTAGGACCGCCATGTTAGCCAGTACACGCCTCCACACACCACTGCAGTAGAAGCAAAATGTTTTGTTTTTTAATCATGTCCCTAAGTTTTATTACAATCCATTATCATGAAAAGTCCATTATACTAAGGGCAGAAACCGACGGCTATCATGCGGGTATATATGTACAGAGAAATATATACCAGGTGCTTCAATTTTAACTCGGTACAGGTATGCGTGTAGGTACAGGTATATATAACTTGCACAGGTATACATACAGGTAAAAATAACTCAACACACAAACATAATTCAACAAATATGAACACAAATTGGTCACATCATCTCATACATACATACATACATACATACATACATACATACATACATACATAAGGTTACTGAAGTTGCACCACACGAGCGAGACAACAGTCTTATACCATGACAACAGGTTACACGGGAAGACTTGCAGACCGGCCAGCCTCCCACCTAAAGAGTCGTGCTATTTTCTCAGTAATGACCCCGCCAGACCACTCATTTGGGTGATAATGAAGGTGTTTATAATCCTAACGGTGTTCAATTACTGCCAGAATAGTCTTGCTGTTTGGAGACTTTATTTACAGTTAATTTATTCCTTTGAAGGTGACTAAAAACGTCTTCAAACAGTTATTAGCCAAAAAAAATTATACTCTCTTGGACATGAAAGAGAGACATTTTAGATAAGAGGACTATTATCATAAGTGTGTGTGTGTGTGTTATAACTACAAGGGTTCATTGCAGAGTGAGATGGGAATTTTATCCAACAGAGACTAATAAAGAAAGGACCTGGACCTTATATCTGACGAGGTAGAGTTAATAATGCCAGGCCACCTACACGTGTCCTTAGGCCGCCACGCTCACTCCTCAACCACCATATAAAAGTTTTTCTTCCTGTGTGTGTGTGTGTGTGTGTGTGTACAGTACAGCGCTCGCCTCTGTCCTTCTCTGTATCTGCTTTATTGACCAGCTACCACCACGTCAGGCCAACACTTCCCACGCCCTGCTAAATATTCCCACGCCTTTCCCGATATCCCCACGAATTTCCCGATATCCCCACGCCTTCACTGATATCCCCACGCCTTCACTGATATCCCCACGCCTTCACTGATATCCCCACGCCTTTTCAGTAACTGCCCACGTCTCCTAACCAATATTCCTACACCTCCTCAAAATTCCCCCCTCCCATCCCCAATATTCCCACGCCCTCAGAACAACTCCTTACGCCCTCTCAGCACCTCCCTACGGCCTCCTCAATACCCCCAGGCCCTCTCATCCTCTCCCTCGACCATCAATCACTACCCACGCTTCTCCAGCACCTACCTACCCCAGGTTAATACCCACCGCGCCCCACTAACACCCCACGCTTGGCTGTTTTCTCCCACGCCATCCCCAGCATCATCAGCCTCGTCGTCTGAACACTTCCCACGGCCTCTTAATAACCTCTCACGCCCTTCTAACACCTCCCACGTACCCATAACACATCCCACGTGCCCACAACACCTCCCACGTGCCCACAACACCTACCACGTACCCACAACACCTCCCACGTGCCCACAACACCTACCACGTACCCACAACACATCCCACGTGCCCACAACACCTCCCACGTGCCCACAACACCTCCCACGCCGGCTTATCAATTTACTGTGTCTTGAAATAGACCATATACTGCACTAGTGAGCCAGCCGGCCTACCAGTATATTTTGGTTAACTGTCTAAGTGGGCGTGGAGAGTCTTAATCTCCACTCTGTGTGTGTGTGTGTACTCGTATCATCTTAGAAATATATTTAATTATTCATTTTTCATTAGTCGAAGGTTAGGGACACGGAGAGGGAGAGAGAGAGAGAGAGAGAGAGAGAGAGAGAGAGAGAGAGAGAGAGAGAGAGAGAGAGAGAGAGAGAGAGAGAGAGAAATGACAAATATGACAGCTAGAAGACAGACTGAGAGGAAGAGACTGAGAGCCGCTCGCTGAGGAGACGCGGAAGCTTTACTATGGATTTCGTCAGGACCAAGTAAGGAGAAGGACTGAGAGACACAAACACTTCCCCTAAATATATGTGGCTGAGTCGTATTCCAATGCCGGGACGGAGAATCTGGCTTTGTGAAGAGTGGCCAACCGTGAAGAGGAAAAGCCCCAGACGAATACACAATGGAAGGAGGAATTTCAATGCTTTAATCATTTTAAGGAATAAGACACACGGGTCATACTAAGAGCGTGTGTGTGTGTGTGTGTATGTGTGTGTGTTAAGTTTATTATAGCCCAGAGAGGTTGGTTGAGAATGGGAAAATTGTCTTGTTTCTATTGCAATACTGTAGTTGAGATGTAGTTGTGTTATGTGGTTGTTTTATTCTCTCCAAGCTGTGATTTATGTAGGTAATATATACTGTTTTAATATGATTGTTATCACCTGAAGATTAAGACATTCTCGGTTATTTCACCTGAAGATTTATATCACAACAACGCTAACTTAACCTAACCTCAAGGTAACGTTAAGGTGATTAATCTTTAGAGGAAATAAACTGGAGTATCTATCTATATCTCGTGTATGTTATTATACTGGAGGGAAATGTAAACAGTGTGGTTCGGTGGTTCGGTGGTTCAGGGTAAGAAACGAACCCCCAGGGAACGAATCTCGGTACAGTATACACTCTGTCGTGGGGGGAATCATTATATTGAACTTTAACAAAACCAACACACAGTAACACAACAATCCTCTCGTAAACACCTGCCACCATAACAACATCCACTACTACACCTATACCTCTCATACCACACCATAAAACACACACACCCAAACACCACAAACATCCGACACCACCACAAAATCCACCACAAAAACAGCAATAGCCTCAAGACCTCCCTCTTATGACCTTCTAACACACACACACACACACACACACACACCGATAAACAGAGTAACAGCCCAGTCGTCTTCTTTCCATGGGTCTGGACTCTATACCACCACCATTCTTCAGGAGTACGTAAAAAAAATACCGACTTTTATACCCAACAAAATACCCACCCCACCACCCCCTCCCCAAAAATGACTGCAGGAAGAACTCAATCGAGGCATTTTGACACTTGGACAATTCCTTCCTTACCTCTTTCTTCCTTCCTCCTTCACACACCATCAGCACCTCTTTCGTGAGATCCTTCCCACCGACCTGTAGGTTTTGTCAACAAGTCTCTCTGGAATTTTGCTTATAGAACCAATACATTACTCCTTCGTTCCTTGTGTATTAATGTGTGTAATTACTCTCTCTCTCTCTCTCTCTCTCTCTTTCTCTCTCTCTCTCTCTCTCTCTCGATAACTTATTTGGATTGTTGTATTATTAAAATTTTTGTTTTTTTACTCCATATTTTCCTTAATTTTACATATCTGAGTGTTTTGTTTTCTCACTCTCTCTTCTGTATGTATGTATGTATGTATGTATGTATGTATGTGAAGGAGGTTATAAACAAGAGGTTAACCCCACTACCTGTCTTCATTCCCCAGGTCACCACCACACCCACTACCACCATCACTACCACAACCACCACTACCCACCACCACTATTCTCACCCATTCTCCACCTCACTTCCCTTGAGAGACAGACAGAGAGGTCAAGACCACTACACTACACTCCCCAAAAAAATATATATCTTCTTCATCTCACCAGCCAGCGTCCCAAGAAATACAAATTCCCCTTTTATTGGAATCCATACGAGGCATTCCAATTTCCGATTTAAGAAGTTGGATTTTCCGCGCTTCACGTAATCGGCGGCTGAAGAGAAAGTGGATTGTGGAAGGGGGGGGGGGAGGAGAGAGAGAGAGAGCAGGCGTGATAATAATACAAATGACCTAATTTATATGAGTAATCTTCGACGATAAAAGCCAAATTCTTGAGTTTATCGGATCGTGGGAGTCGTAAACGCTGGCAAAATGCAGCTTCGGTCCATCGCTTCCAGTTTTATGCATAGACTTGACTGTGTGAACGATATTCCTTGTGCCCGCCCAGACGGTATCCCCCCCCCCCCCTCCTCCTCCCCCCTCTCCCTGCCTGGCCCTTTGTGTGTGTGTGTCTGTGTGTGTGTGAGTGTGAGAGAGAAAGAGAGTGAGCTTTGCCTACTCTCACTCACATGCACACAATCTTATTTCCTACACTTAACCTCCCTCCCCCCCCCTCTCTCCCCCCCTCTCTCCCTCTCTCCCTCCCTCCCACTCTCTCCCTTCCTCACAAACCGGGTGCTGCGGGTGTCCCAGTGTATGTACGTATATATATATATAAGACCTTCGTACCCTTCCGTTTTACATGACAACTGCTGGCTAATGGAACTGTCCCCTTTACACTCGTATCTTCCATCCATTTCCCCATTAGCTAATCCCTTTACCTCATTTCTTATCTCCTTTTACCATTATCAACCTCCTTCTTCTTCTTCTTCTTCTTCCTTATTATCATCAAACCATTATCTTCTTCGTCCCTTTATCATCCTCTATCACCATCCACCACCTTCCTTCCTTCACTACCACCCACCACCACCACCATCCTCTACCACCATTCAATACTACCACCATCCCTCTCTCTCCTACTACCCCCCACCCCTCTCTCTATTCCCTCTCCTCAGTACACAATTTATCTCTCTATTTTGCCTCTCTCTCACGTTATCTCTCTCGATTCCTTCCCATTGTCTCTATCTTATCTCTCTCCCTTTATATACCTCTCCTCCCTCCCACTACCCCCTCTCGATAAATCTCCGACCAGCTGAACTAAACACATAATATTCCTTCCTTCCTTCCTTCCTTCCTTCCTTCCTTCCTTCATCACCATATCGCATTTCTGGGACAGCCAATGTAAACTCTCTCTCTCTCTCTCTCTCTCTCTCTCTCTCTCTCTCTCTCTCTCCTGTTCATTCTGTTTCTCTTTCTCATCCCTTCCCTTCTCCGTTCCCTTTTTCTCTCTCCTCTTCTCCCTATGTCTCTCACTTACCCTCTCTATTTCTCTCTCCCTCTCCCACCTACACCTCTCCCCCCCCTTAGCAGTGATCGGGGGGGGGGGCCTTTTTGTTATGCATGAAACCTTGGAATGTGTGGTTCTCTCTCTGTCGTGTTCTACCGCTTGTGTCGTCTCTATTGACCGATTTGTCGTTTCTCGGTCGTTGTCGTCGTGAGGGGGTCGTTGTTGTGATGGTAGTGGTGGTGGTGGATGGTTGTTGTTGTTGTTGTTGTGGTGGTGGTTGTTGTTGTAGAGGTGGTGGTTGTTGTTGTTGTGGTGGTGGTGGTGGTGGTGGTGGTGGTTGTTGTTGTTGTAGTGGTGGTGGTGGTGGTTGTTGTTGTTGTGGTGGTGGTGGTTGTTGTTGTTGTTGTGGTGGTGGTGGTTGTTGTTGTTGTAGTGATGGGGGTCGTTACTGAAATGTTGATAATTGCGTGGTAGTAGTCGTTGTGTGGTAGTGGAGGTCGTGTTGTGGTAGTGGAGGTCGTGTTGTGGTAGTTGTGGTCGTGTTGTGGTCGTAATAGTCGTCGTGATGGTCGTGTTACAGAGGCTCCTACACTGTTATCATCACAAGCCGTGCAGTGTGCTTTTACGAGTTGCGGCTGTGAGTTTGACCAGCTGAGGGGAACATTCTACTGCCCATCTCTGACACCCATTCCCTTCCCCATGATACCCATTTCCTAACCCATGACATTTTCCCTAACCCATGAGACCTATTTCCTAGGCACGTGCTACCCATTCCCCAATCCATGAGATCGACTCTCTCTCTCTCTCTCTCTCTCTCTCTCTCTCTCTCTCTCTCTCTCTCGTGGCAGCTTAAGCCGAAGAAGACGTGGAGGAGGAGGAGGCAGGGGTGAGGGGAAGGCAGGGTAGAAGGCGAGGAGAAGACGGGAGAAAAGGAGGCAAGGGAAGAGAAGGAGGAGGCGACAGAAGACAGGAGACAGGAGAAGGAGGGGCGGGAGGCGACAGGAGGAGAGGCAGAAGCGGCGGGAGAAGCAGGAAGGAGGCAGACGGCGAAGGGATAAGACGCGAAAATACCCTCATTTGAGACAACACTGCCGTCTGGATATAGTTTAAAACAGCAGACGCCTCGAGCCAACACATTTCCTCTGGGGGGGGAGGGGGTGGGGGGAGGGGGTGGGTGGTGGGGGATGGGGGAAGGGGGGAGGGGGGTGGGGGAGGGGGGTCCTTCAGGTCTCAGATACTACTCCTCACCCCCCAAAAAAAAAATTCCCTCCACGAATAAATTTTCCTTCCCAACCTGAGAATAAACACGAGGTACATGGAAGTTGTCGATGGATTCTGTATATTTTTTTTTTAATTATTTTATGATTTTTTTCTTAAATTTATCAGATAATTACTTTTGTATCTTTATCAGTGTTGAAATTATGATAAAATACGAGTTTGTGAGAATCCATTTTTTGTATAGGTTTAAATAAGTTGCATATTGGTATCGTATTTCTATTAAAAATATGAAATTTTTGATGTAGGGACTTTTGAGAATCTTATTTTTTTTCTTTTTAACGTAGGATCTAGTGAGCACCACCAATTAGGGATGAGGAATATAATGAACGGTATCTTTTGTGTGGCACTTTGGGGGGGGGGGGGATTTAAATACATTCTCATATATCCATTCTGAGGGGGAAGAGGGTGAGGGTGAGGGAGAGGTGGGTTGGGGTTGGGGAAGGTGGAGGGTGGGGGTGGGTTGGGTGGAGGGTGAGGGTGGGTTGGGTGGAGGGTGGGGGTGGGTTGGGTGGAGGGTGAGGGTGGGTTGGGTGGAGGGTGAGGGTGGGTTGGGGTAAAGGGGGATGAGTGAGGGGATGGAGGGGCGGGGGGGGGGGGAGTTTACCACACGCTGAGGCAATATTCGCGTCGTAACTCTGCGTGGGAGACTTAATATGCGGTTCCAACAACACCATTTTATGAACAGAATACCTTAACGTAGAAAGGAACCTTTTAAAAACACGGAAACAGACAGACAGACAGACAGACAGACAGACAGGAAGACAATGAAGGTAAAAGCAAAGGGTCACAACTGTTATAAAATGCAAAACTCTCTCTCTCTCTCTCTCTCTCTCTCTCTCTCTCTCTCTCTCTCTCTCTCTCTCTCATCTTCCTACCCAGTGGAAAATAATTCTTATCTATTTCTTCCTTTACTCCCGCCACCACCATCTCCTTCCTTTATCAGGCATACTTATTCCCATCTTCCCTGTGTTTCTTATTTAATGCATTCTCTCCATTCCTAAGCCCCCCCATTACCATTTCCCGACTCTTCAATCCCCATTTCAAACCATTTCCCCCATTTCCCAACACGTCTCTTAATTTCCCCAACATATCCCCAAGCGTTCTTCTTCTTTTTCTTCTTCTTCTTCTTTTTCTTCTTCTCCTTCTTCTTCTTCTTCCCCTCCGTGTCGTGTCCTCAAACTTCCACAAATGTTCCAGTGTTTACAAAATTTAATCTCGCTTTAAGACATTGACATCATCACTCAATTACGTTCTATCCTCATAGCTTTCTCTCCTTCATAGCTTTCTCTCCTCATAGCTTTCTCTCCTCATAGCTTTCTCTCCTTCATAGCTTTCAATCCCTATACCCTCCCACATCCCTTCCTCCCAACCCCACCCCCTACAACCCCTCCTCCCAACCCCTCCCCCTACAACCCCTCCCCCACCCCACCCCTTGATAACTAAGTAAACATCATATGTTATTTACGCCTGAAGAGGATTGAGCATGAGGTCGAGAAGGCAGAGGTAAGGAAATATACTTCACCTTCCTCTCTCACGGCCAAACTTTCTGAGTGGTGTGGGAGGGAGAGGGGGGAGAGAAGGAGGGAGGGAGGGGAGAGGGAAAGACATGGAGAAGAAGAATGAAATAAGATGGAAAACTAAATTGGAGAGAGAGAGAGAGAGAGAGAGAGAGAGAGAGAGAGAGAGAGCAACTACATAATTGTACTATTTTTCCTCATTTAGAAATATTAGCCATGAAGATTTAACAGAAAACAACATGAAAATAACTTAAAAGAGTAAAATGATTAGATCCTAAATTAAACGTAAGGTCAAAAGTTGGATTATTTTATTCAATTTTATTATTTTGGATATAACGTAAACAGTAGATAATATATCGTGTTTATTTACGCTTGGGATAGATTAGTATTATGAAGGCTTAAAGATTTCTATACAAATTTTAGGCTTGTAGTGTTTAGATAAATCTGTATTTTGTTTGTGGTAAAGAATTTATTACTGGAATGATTATAAATTTCTGACTCGGAAATTTATAATGGATGCTGTTGTTGATATTATCTCTCTCTCTCTCTCTCTCTCTCTCTCTCTCTCTGTATTAACACCGGATAATAGATAACTGATTTACCTGCCACAGTGTAGATTGATATGACCGATCCAGACAGGTAAGCAACCATCACCAACATTTAATCGAGATGACGTCTCAGAGGATCACAGCCTAAGATCTCGACTTTGGAATTATACCTGGCGTTATCTCTACCTGTCTCCTGCACCCCGTCACTGCCTGTCACCTGCCTCCCCCCCCCCCCCGCTCCTTCCGTCACATTTCCGTCAGCCAAGTGTGAGTTACGTGTTGAGTGACGCTTTGATTTCTAACTAATTATGATACTGATTGCCTTGGTGATGGGAGATAATGATGATGTGGTGGTGGTGGTTGTGATGGGTGGTGTGGTGGTGATGGTGGTAGTGGTCATGGGGTGGTGGTGGTGGTGATGAGGCAGAGGTGGTGGTGGTCATGGGGTGGTGATGGATGGTGGTGGTGATGGGGTGGTGATGGGTGGTGGTGGTCATGGGGTGGTGATGGGTGGTGGTGGTCATGGGGTGGTGATGGGTGGTGGTGGTGGTGGTGATGTGGTGGTGATGGGGTGGTGTGGTGATGGGGTGTTGATGGGGTGGTGTGGTGATGGGTGGTGGTGGTGATGGGTGGAGTGGTGATGGGGTGGTGATGGTGGTAGTGGTCATGGGGTGGTGGTGGTGGTGATGAGGCAGAGGTGGTGGTGGTCATGGGGTGGTGATGGATGGTGGTGGTGATGTGGTGGTGATGGGTGGTGGTGGTGGTGATGTGGTGGTGATGGTGGTAGTGGTCATGGGGTGGTGGTGGTGGTGATGAGGCAGAGGTGGTGGTGGTGATGTGGTGGTGATGGGTGGTGGTGGTGGTGATGTGGTGGTGATGGGTGGTGTGGTGATGGGGTGTTGATGGGTGGTGTGGTGATGGGGTGTTGATGGGGTGGTGTGGTGATGAGGCAGAGGTGGTGATGGATGGTGGTGGTGATGGGGTGGTGATGGGTGGTGGTGGTGATGTGGTGGCGATGGATGGTGGTGGTGATGGGTGGTGATGGATGGTGGTGGTGATGGGTGGTGGTGGTGATGTGGTGGTGATGGGTGGTGTGGTGATGGGGTGTTGATGGGTGGTGTGGTGATGGGGTGGTGATGGGTGGTGTGGTGATGGGGTGTTGATGGTATTGGATGATGATTAAAAAACGAAAGAGTAGCAGCAACATGTGTACGGACTCCTAGTACACACACACACACACACACACACACACACACACATTAACCAATTAACCAACATCATGAAGACAGACAGACAGACAGACAGACAGACAGACAGACAGACAGACAGAAACACAGATGATTGCATTTAGGTCATCGTACTGAAGGGATTAAGTCATCGTGGTGATGAGTTAAAGCTGAGAAGATAAGGTAATTAATGATGATGATGATGATGATGATGGTGATGATGGTGATGATGATGATAATAGTAACACAACCGGATGATGAAGCTGGGTATGAAAACAGTTTGATGGTGCGTGATGATGATGATGATGATGACGTAGATGATGATTGATGATGATTATATGGGACACAGTAGCCATGATGATGATGATGATAACTGTGGAATGATGACGAATGTTGACATGACACGCAACTAACGAGGTCATGCAGTCAATAAATGAATTTCGGTGAATTGACGGAACGCAACCACCAATTTACCCGCTTGACCGCACACTCCAAATTAACACTTACCTCCAAACAATATCAGCGCGACCTCCAAACAGTGACATTCTCCTCCAAGGAAAGACGTCAACAGAGGGAGGAAGGAGGGGAAGGGGGAGAGAAAAGGGGGGAGGGGAAGGGGGACGAGAGAAGAGGAAGGAAGATAAAAGAGGAGAGAGGAAGGAAGATAAAAGAGGAGAGAGGGAGGAAGGGAGGAGAGATGGGAAGGGTGATGAGAAAAAGGGGAAGGAAGAGGAGGGGAAAAAGCAGAAGGAGGAGGAGAGGAAGAGGCAGAGGTGGAGGAGGGTAGCAGGCAGAAGCAGAGGAAGGAAAGAGGCAGAATTGGAGAAGAGGCAAAATGAGGAACAGGGGAAGAAGCAGAAAGAGGAGGAATGGAAGAGGCAAAAAAAGGAAAGAGGCAGAAGAGGAGGGAGGGGAAGGAGGCTTCAAATCTAAACAAACATCAAATTGTTGTTTCAATATGGTGAGAAAGTTTGTTTAACTCGGGGCATCACCCAGGCTACCCACCACCACCTGCTCCCGAGGAAGGCATTTCTGTGTAGTATGGCTTGTATAGCAACGGTGGTGAAACATAATGGTGTACCTTCCATTGATATAACACCCAGGGGGGGGGGGGTATTTTTGGTGTATTTTAAACCGGTATAGCAATGGAAGGAATGATGAGAGAGGGTGAGAATATAAATGCAACAAGTTATTTATTTACGAGAGATGGGCGAGATGGAACACCGTTTTGACGTCTTCCCATTAACAACCAGTTACTGAGGAATCATTGGCCCTCGGGTATAAGAAGCTTACTACACATAAGCGCCTCTGGCCTAAATGGAAAGCGACGGACACGTTCACAGGTAAACTGATCTCCCAACTGGATACGTGGAACTGAATCTCCTAGCTGGATACATGGAACTGAACCTCCTAGCTGGATACATGTAACTGAATCTCCTAGCTGGATACATGGAACTGAATATCCTAGCTGGATACATGGAACTGAATATCCGAGCTGGATACATGGAACTGAATCTCCTAGCTGGATACATGGAACTGAATCTCCGAGCTGGATATATGGAACTGAATCTCCTAGCTAGATACATGGAACTGAATCTCCTAGCTAGATACATGGAACTGAATCTCCTAACTGAACACCATCGCCCCTAAGGCTTAAACCATCGCCCTTAAAGAGTTAAACCCCGACCTTCATTAAATTAAACCCCTCGTCCTTGAAGCGTAAAGAAAAAAAAAAGCTACCCAGAATGATCATCAATTTTTCAAAACACGAAATTAAACCCAGAATTGGAATGGGTTTTGTCGACCTAATCTCTCTATAAACCAATTAAAAGTACTGTTTCATGAATGGTGAGTTTCTGTATTAGTTTCTCTGTCTTTAAACACGATCTGATGATAATTAGATATATTAAATTCAATCATAATTACCTACTGTATTTCTGTCGCGCCAAGAGAAGACAAATGACCTCAATTTTAGATCATTTACGTACCTGAAACAAGAGAAAATATCGATTAGAATGAAGGTAATAATAATAATAATAATAATAATAATAATAATAATAATAATAATAATGTTATGTACGTGAGAGCCTTGGAGTATGTACACATGGGAGGTACGACCACATACACATAATGCAAAGAGTGTGTGTGTGTGTGTGTGTGTGTACATAAAGGGAATATATGAATATTAGCACGTATATAAATTAAAATTCTGTCAAGCCCTTTCACACGCAGATGGATACACACACGCACATACTCTCTCTCTCTCTCTCTCTCTCTCTCTCTCTCTCTCTCTCTAAAATTTATATCCTTTCACTTTTTCTTGAATTATCCATTTTTCACTCTGACATTATTATCCTCCTCCTTCAAGACGACTTTCTTCCTTATCCTCTAAACAGCTGATTTTTTCCTCATCTTCTCCTGCTCGTCCTTCGGGTTTTATCCTTATCCCCTCCTCCTCCTTCGTTTTTTTTCCCTCATCTCCTCCTCCTCCTCTTAACCCTTTCATAGCGATTTTCTTTGGTGCTCTGTAGATAACTTCCAAGTGACGTCATCTCTCATAATATTCAACTACATGTGACTCCTCGACGTTGTCCCTCCCCCTCCACCCACTCACCAACCCACTCCCCAACTCACTAACCTACTCTTCCACCCACCAACCCCCTCCACCACCCACTCCCACCCCCCTTCAACCCCCACGGCAAGTAGGTATTCCTCTCCCTCGCCTATTACCCACACTCCTCCTCCAACCACAGCAGTCAAACAGCAGTAGCAGGAAGCAATTGAAACTCGAGGAAGCAGAAGATTCCTTAAGCAAGTACTGGATTGCCCCTCCTCAGTGATGATGGCCACGGGGAGTAATCACTGCCTCCTGTACTGCTCCTCCTCCTATCGTGGGGGGGGGGGGGGGGTGGGAGGGGGGTGGGAAAGGGTGTAGATGCTTTTCCTGCCCGGGGCGTGAGAGGGAAACTGTGTATAAGGGGATGTTGAGAGCTGAAGGGAGATCTAAGAGGTGAGGGGGACTTCGAGGGTAAGTTCAAACAAGGTGCAGAGAGGAAAGGGAAGAGAGGAACAAGGAGAAGCCCCAAATTAAAGGGAAGTCTAAGGCAAGTGACACAGGTTAGGTTAGGTTAGGTTAGGTTAGGTTAGGTGACAGGTTATGAACGAGAGTAATTTAGTGTTTCATATATATCACCAGAATCTCGAGAGTTACTGGTGGGAGGGACTGGTGTAGGCTGTGTGGTGATAGTCTAGTCTCCTTCATCACTATCCCCTGAGAGTGCCATAGTTCATCACCTCCAGTGCCAACCCCCGAGAACTTATATTATCTGAGAAATATTAACAATACGACTATTATTTCCCATCATCATGAAACCACTAAATAAATTCTCGTAACTTGAACAAGAAAAAAAAATTAATCTCAAGATAAAAAAAAAAATTCCACTTGACACATTCATATAATCACCCACAATGAATAGTTTAATTAGAACTTCGCGTCTATAGGGACATTCGTTTACTAACCTCACCCCTCCCCCCTCACACTCCTACCCCCCCACGCCCTCCCAACCCACACCCCACACCCCCCAGGCCCAAAAAAAAGTTAAATAGTTGGCCATATTTTCCAGGGCCATGTCGTAATTTCCAACAATACCACCCATAAAATGCTTCAGCTTGGGTTAGATTTGGAGACTCCGAGGGTGGCATTTTTGTGGTGGGGAAGCGTTAGTTTATGTGGTACCCCCTCCTTCTGCGCCTGGAGGAGGGGGGTGGGGAGGGGGTTATCCTGGTCCTGGGGGTTGGGGGAGGGGGTTATCCTGGTGCTGGGGAGGGGGTTATCCTGGTACTGGGGGGGTTATCCTGCTGCTGGGGTTGGGGGAGGGGGTTATCATGGTTGCTGTGGGGTAAGGGGGGTTCATCCTGATGTGGCGGGGGGTGGAGAAGGGGTTATCCAAGTGGTGGGGGGTTAAGGTAGGGGGTTATCCTGGTTTCTGGGTGGTGAGGGGGGGTCATCCTGGGGGGTGGGTGGGTGGGTGGGTGGGTGGGGGAGGTTATCCTACTCGTTACTTGGGTGAGACTTTGGTCAGCTGTCTCAGTTGTCGCAAGTTTTGGGGCGGCTCTTATTCTGGTTGTGTTTATGTGTGTGTGTGTGTGTGTGTGTGTGTGTGTGTGTGTGTTGGAGGATGGAGAGGACGAAGGGGTAGTTGGTTGTCTATTTTTGTACAACTTTGGTGATTGTTGGTGTTTCTTAGACCAGAGAGAGAGAGAGAGAGAGAGAGAGAGAGATTGTTTCTGCCTCTCTCGTTTCTATTTCTATTTCTTATCTATTTCATTCATAAATATATTTCTTCTACCATTAAAGGGGGGCGAGAATGGCTTAAAGCTACAACTCGAACCTCTACACCGAAGAGAAAAACCCAACCCACACGCATATATGTATATATATATATTTTTGGACGACATTATCTAACCTGTGAGTCACATATTCTGCGGTTTTGGGAGGGAAAAAAATTCAACAGGTAAAAATATTCCTGAAAATGCTTTGATCACGTCACCCGGGGGAGAGAGGCAAAGAGCAGCCGTCAAGACATGAAATCAGGGGAAAGATGGAAAGTTTTTCAGGAAATAACTGCTTCTTCTCACAGGTGAAAAAAAAAACACGAAAAAAAAAGTATGTAATAATAATAATAATAATAATAATAATAATAATAATAATAATAATAATAATAATAATATAATTAATACCTATTTTTCCCTAATAACTATCAGTCTCTTGTGTTTTATCCTATTCAATCCTTTGCTAAAATCTATATAACAGATATGTAAATTTCTTTGAACTTCTTGAAGCCTTTTCTTTTCAAATTCACAAACCAGTGATTTTTATATCTTCCTTAATTCCTCCTTCTTCCCGTCAATGTCTACTTTACTTCTCACTCAGATTAACAATAAATTTAATAACAGAATTTACTCGTTATTTACTAAACTGTCTATAACTGGATTCTGTCTCAGGCTCCCGTCAATATAGCATAGACAGTAATTCTATATAAAAAAATAAACACTAGTGAAGTTTCAACTATATTCAATAAAGTTATGTATTTCTGTCAAACATTTAATCCTATTCCCGTCAACTTTAGTTTTTGAAAGACCCCTGACAGCTGATCAACCACACGAGGATTTTTTTTGTTCCCCTACCAGCTGCCTCAACTTTTGTTTCTAGAATTGACATATTGACCTTAACGTGTTTTTTGGGGGATTTATTTCCAATTTACCATCATTATTCTTCTATATAGTCTATCCACCTTTCTTTGGTCTTAAATCGAATCTTATTAGCTTTACTTTTTTTTATTCTTAATTCTCATTTCGTCAATATCATCTTTTCATTATCCTTTCTCTCCTTACATTTTCATATCAAAAAAAAATTATAAATTTATCTATAATCCCTTTACAGTTTTATACTTCACTAAAATAAATCTTATCTGAAACTGTCTATTATCCCTTTACACAACTATCCAACACCTTTCCCCTTGTTTTTTATCTCCTGAATATACCAGTGACATTTGAACCTGTCGATCTAATATAATCCACCAAAAATATCCCCTATCGAAAAATATTGTTCCTCTCTCTCTCTCTCTCACCATACAGTGCTTCATACAGTGTCATCATATTAAACTTACTATTTGGAGGTTATATCCTGTATTTTAAACTTTTTTTTTTAGGTTTTTCTTTAATGTTCAAGGTTTATTTTTTTTTTTTACACAGTCGTAGGAGTTAACATAAGAACATAAGAACATAAGAATGGAGGAAACTGCAGCGGGCCTATTGGCCCATACTGGGCAGTCCCGTTTACACCCAACCCCTATTGCTCATATAAGCATCCAACCTATGTTTGAAGCTAGTCAGCGTATTCGAGTTAATGATGATATTTGGTAACTTGTTCCATTCGTCCACTACTCTATTTCCAAACCAGTGTTTACCTATTTCACGCCTAAATCTAAATTTGTCCAATTTAAAACCATTGTTACGAGTTCGCTCCTGGTTGGATAGTTTGAGTACCTTTGTAATGTCCCCTTTGTTTAGCCCTGACTTCCACTTATACACCTCTATCAGGTCGCCCCTCGCTCTACGTCTCTCGAGGGAGTGCAAATTAAGATGCTTTAACCTGTCTCTATACTCAAGGTTCCTAATGCCCGGGATTAGTCTTGTCATTCTCCTCTGAATTCTTTCCAATGATTCTATATCCATTCTGTAATACGGTGACCAGAACTGAACTGCGTAATCCAAGTGTGGTCTCACAAGAGCAAGATACAGTTTTAGGATGACCTCGCTAGTCTTGTAACTAACACTCCTTTGTATGAACCCAAGTACTTTATTAGCCTTGTTACGAGCAAAAACACATTGTTTACTTGGCTTAAGGTTCCTACTTATCATTACTCCTAAATCTCTCTCGCAGTCGGATTTCTCTATGGCATCGTTGTTCATCTTGTATCTGGTTTCCCTGTTTACATCTCCTATACTGAGTACTTTACATTTGTCCACGTTGAATTTCATCTGCCATTTCTCAGACCATTCGAAAAATTTGTTTAGATCTTCCTGTAGTTTTGCTGAGTCCTCGTCAGATTTAATAACACGTCCTATTTTAGTGTCATCAGCAAATTTACTTATGTTGCTGTCTATGCCGATATCTATGTCGTTTATGTATATAATAAATAATAATGGTCCAAGTACTGAGTCTTGGGGAACTCCACTTGTGACGTTGCTCCAATGGGACTTAGTGCCGTTAATGCTCACTCGCTGTTTCCTGTCCTGTAACCACGCCCTAATCCATTTAAGGATGTTACCTTTGATGCCATGAGCTTCTACCTCCCTAATTAGTCTTTCGTGGGGGACTCTGTCGAAGGCTTTGCTTAAGTCGAGATATACCACATCATAATTGTGCCTCTCGTCCACCGATTCGAAAACTGATGAAAAGAATGTTAATAGATTAGTTAGACAAGAACGCCGCTTGTGAAGCCATGCTGGGAATCATTGATCAATCGGTGCTTCTCCAGGTGATTTCGAATAGAGTTTGAAATGATTGCTTCCAGTAATTTGCCTACTATTGATGTTAAACTGATTGGGCGGTAGTTAGAGGATAGTGATCTATCCCCCTTCTTTGGTCTTTGTGGTATATTGGCCACTAACATAGAACCGTAAGGTGACAAAAGTACCAAAAGATGTAATTGAAAATCTTAAATAATAAATAATAATAATAATAATAATAACAACAAATACAACAACAACACCAACACCATCACCACCACCACCAACAACCACCACCACCACCAACAACAACAACAGCACCACCAACAACACCACCACCACCACCAACATCAACAACAATAATAACAGCAAATCAAGAGACCTCAGGAGCGCCCCAAACTTTTCACACGACCAATAATCAATGTTTATATTTATAGCTATGAATTTTACCGACTATTTTGGTGAACTTTCAAGGCCAGAACGAGACACCGAGTCCTTCTGGGAGGTACTTATGTGGCCTAGTGGTTAGGTTAGGTTAGGTCAGGTCAGGTTAGGTTTTATAAGGTCAAGTTTTATTCAGTGTTTTTATAGAGAGGGTTAAACCTTATACAGTAAAAGGAGAGGTTAAACCTTTTTAAAGAGTGTCCTTATACAGAGGGGGTTAAACTTTATACAATGTCCTTATAAAGAGGGGGTTAAACCTTACACAATGTCCTTATAAAGAGGGGGTTAAACCTTACACAATGCCCTTATAAAGAGGGGGTTAAACCTTGTACAATGTCCTTATAAAGAGGGGGTTAAACCTTACACAATGTCCTTATAAAGTGGTAGGATTAAACCTTCTTCACTTAGTTATGAAAAAAATCCGGATTTATTGACAATCGGCTCAATATAAGCTGTCAGAGGGCTGTTTACACTATGTAGTCTTGTTCAGTAATCCTATTAGCACACACACACACACACACACACACACACACACACACACACAGTCATTAACACCACTCAGAGGACTCAATTAATTCATCTTTAACAGGAAATACATAACAAAAAATAATAATAATACAAAAAAAATAAACTCATTATAACTTCCTTCCCTTATCTCGTCCCAGCGCCACTAGACACCTGTCCAGTAAATATTATTTCTTTACTCCTTTCTCTTATCGCCTTCTATTTTAAGATATATACACATTTTTTTATCTTTATTTATTCTCTATCTATAATATTTATGAAACTAATAAAGACTTGTAACACATATAAAATACAGGTAAACGATATTAATTTTTTTTACCTTAGTTTATCACCTGGGAGAGTACACCTGTTTTACCTTAATTACTCATCTTTCCCTAACACGTACCAACATCTAGATTACCTTCTCTAACGCTACACCTCGACTCCAATACTCACCACATACGATACTAACCTTTTATAAACCTTTTTTTTTTTGTGTATTTCAATACAAATTAGAGAAAGTTCTTCATAAATTTAAGAGTTTGGAAAGATCAATTAAAACTACATGTGTACTTGAGAGACTTAAGTGTATTACCCCAGCCTTCAATACTACTATAGCTACTTGCCTGTGTGTATGTGTGTGTGTGTGTGTATTGATGGTAGCAGTAAATACACACACACACACACACAAGAACATAAGAAAGAAAATAAGGAGTCTGCAATAGGCCGGTTGGCCTGTGCATGGCAGCTCCTGTCGAGAGTTACTACCACTCTCTATCATCCATGAATCTATCCAGCCTCCTTTTGAAACTTTCCAGAGTTCCAGCACTTACTACAAAGTTGCTAAGCTTGTTCCACTCGTCCACCACCCTATTTGTGAACCAGTTTCTTCCTATCTCCCTCCTAAACCTAAACTTATCCAACTTGAATCCGTTGCTCCGAGTCCTATCCTGCTCGGATATTATAAGAACTTTATCTATATCCCCTTTATTGATTCCTTTCACCCACTTAAATACTTCTATCATATCTCCCCGCACTCTTCGTCTTTCTAGGGAATGCAAGTTAAGTTTCTTTAACCTATCCTGATATGGAAGGTTTCTAAGTCCCGGAATCATTTTTGTCATTCTTTGCTGCACCGACTCTAGTGAATTTATATCCATTCTATAATAGGGGCACCAGAACTGAACCGCATAATCGAGGTGCGGCCTGACTAGCGCAAGATATAGTTGCAACAAGACCTCTGCACTCTTGTTACTTACACTTCTAGATACAAAACCCAATACTCTGTTTGCCTTATTTCGAACATTAACGCACTGTTTTCTAGGCCGTAGGTCCGGGCTTGCAAGTACCCCTAGGTCTCTTTCACAAGTCGACTTCTCTAGGTTGATGTTGTTAAGGCAGTATACATTATAAGTATTTGTTCTTCCAATATTAAGTACGCTGCACTTACTGGTGTTGAATTTCATTTGCCATTTTTCAGACCACCCCTGCAGTTTATTTAGATCCTCTTGTAATGCATTTGCATCCTGCCCTGAATTAATTTGCCGCCCTATTTTGGTGTCATCCGCAAACTTGCTTATGTCACTGCTGATCCCAGTATCTAGATCGTTTATGTAGATTATGAACAAGAGTGGGCCTAGTACTGGCCCCTGGGGAACCCCACTGGTTACACGGCCCCACTCAGATTTAACACCATCTACGCTGACCCTCTGCGTTCTATCGGTGAGCCATGATTTTATCCAATTTAAAACTTTCCCCTCGATACCATGAGCCTTAACTTTTCTCAGAAGCCTCTGATGCGGTACTCTGTCAAATGCTTTGCTAAAGTCTAAGTAAATAGCATAGTAATTTTCGTCACACACACACACACACACACACACACACACACACACACACACACACGAAAGGATTCATTGCTGCCCTGAAAAATCTTATTCATAACCACTTTCAGATAAAGCTGTCAAACACTGGAGTCCCTCAAGCTGAATACCTGTTGGCTTTAAAGTGTTTTACTGCTCACTCACTAAGAGGGTCAACAGGGACGATGTGGTGAAATGTAAGCGAAGAAACTGTGCCTATTAGTTTGACTGAACGACTCCCCAATAGCTTGACTGAACGAGACTCCATTAGCTTGACTGAACGAGATTCCCCATTAGCTTGACAGAACGAGACTCCATTAGCTTGACTGAACGAGACTCCTCATTAGCTTGACAGAACGAGACTCCATTAGCTTGACTGAACGAGACTCCCTATTAGCTTGACTGAATGATTCTGCATTAGCTTGACTGAACTAGATTCCCCATTAGCTTGACTGAACGAGACTCCCCCTCAGCTTGACTGAACGAGATTCCCTATTAGCTTGACTGAACGAGACTCCCCCTCAGCTTGACTGAACGAGACTCCCTATTAGCTTGACTGAATGACTCTGCATTAGCTTGACTGAACGAGATTCCCCATTAGCTTGACTGGACGGGATTCCCCATTAGCTTGACTGGACGAGACTCCCCCTTAGCTTGACTGAACGAGACTCCCCATTAGCTTGACTGAACGACTCACCTGAAATTACCTGTGAACAACGGAGGGATCACGTGTTGAGTATAGCTTGATCACCTGGGCAACGACAACACCTCACTAGGACTTCCCTCTCCCCTCCCTCTCGTCTCCCTTCCCACTCGCCTCCCTTCCATTCCCCTTGCCGCCCTTCCCTCTCGTCTCCCTTCCCTCTCGTCTCCCTTCCCACTCGTCTCCCTTCCCACTCGCCTTCTTTCCATTCCTCTTGCCGCCCTTCCCTCTCGTCTCCCGTCCCACTCGCTTCCCTTTCCTCTCGCCTCCCTTCCCTCTCGTTTCCCTTCCCTCTCGTTTCCTTTCCCTTGCACTTCCCTTCCCACCCCCTTCCCTCCCCTCTCTCTCGCCCCCTTTCCCCCTCCCTCTCTACCTTCTTTCTCCCAAACACACACAAAAAAAAAAAAAAAAAAAAAATATAATAATAATAATAATAATAATAATAATAATAATAATAATAATAAATAAATAAATAAATCCAGAGGCACCAAACTGGTTTATATCAACAATCCATTTTCCCTTGGAGGCAACATAGAACTGTGGCAACATAACTAGAGCTAAATAATCTCTATTATATCTCACTTTAAGGTCTAATCTTGCCTCCTTTAGTGAAGTTTATCTGTATTTTAAGTGTCACAACAACATTGGCAATATGAAACAATAACAAAATAAAAAAAAAATAAAAACATGTGGTGGAAACTTATGTCATTTAAGAACTCGTATTATACAGTTTTACCAACAATTTGGCATAAACTAGGGCCGGCTCCCAGGATGACTTTACTGCAAGAGACGTAAAGACTGGTATACAGACAGACACAAGAGACATAAAGTGCTAAAAGAAGAATGAAATCTCTCTCTCTCTCTCTCTCTCTCTCTCTCCTCTCTCTCTCTCTCTCTGTTTTAATCGTCTCGACAGTAATATTTTCCTCTGGATTTTTATTTTCCAATGTTACTTTGATTGGAATCTTTTCGCAAGTTGTTCACACCATCTGACCCCTCTTGCTCTACCCTCTTGTATATAAATCACAACTTGCCTTTGAAATCCTGGAAAAAAAAAAATTCTCTCCCCCTTGGCAGTAGTTAGGTGATGCATGGCAGGGGAACATTCTCTGATAACTCTGAAGGTGCAATAGTGGGTGACCCTTCCTTCACCACCCATCCACTCCCTCCTCTCCTTCACCCGGGTTGCTCCTCCTCACTATGTGGACGAGAACAACCCCCACCCCACCTCACCCCACCCCACCCCACCCCACCAACCCCTCCTCCACCCCACCAACCACCTCCTCCTCCACCTCTTGTGCTCCTCCACACTATGCAATCTCAAGTTTTCCAGGGTGTATTATAGCTAACTTAGAGCTTCATTCCAAAGTTCCAGCGTGTCTGACCGTCTGTCGCCGCCCAACATCCAAGTTTGCCCCATGACTCAGGACTAGGGAGAGAGGGGAAGGAGAGGGAGGGGGAGGAAGGGGGAAGAGGAGGGGGAGGGAAGCAAGGGTGCGTCTCTGAACACTGGTGTGGACGAGGCAGGCCAAGCCGCTGTATTGAGGTATGACAAAAAACCAAAATTAATGTCATAAATAAAATAACTACCCGAAGTGTGTGTGTGTTTTAATTTGACGATCACACAATGGACAGATGTGAGATGTCCCAAACAGTTGAGACAAGTGTTGACAGCTCACATACACACGACGAGAGATATGGGGTACAGGTCTTGGTGATTTATATCGTCTATGAGATGTGTTATTCTTGTCCAACGCACTCAACACATTTAATTCACTCAACGCATTCATCACTCAACACATTCAGCTTTCAACACACCACGCAACACTCAACACATTCATCACTCAACACACTTAATTCACTCAACGCATTCATCACTCAACACATTCAGCTTTCAACACACCACGCAACACTCAACACATTCATCACTCAACACATTCAGCTTTCAACACACCACGCAACACTCAACACATTCATCACTCAACACACTTAACACTCAACATATTCAACTCACTTACCATACTAAACACTCAACACGCAACACACTCAACACACTCAACACTTCTCACACTCAACACAAACTACGGTATACAAATGATAAATAGGTAAACATATACGAAAAAATTCCCTAAACTTTACGATACCAGACGACAAAATATCATGAAATAATTGAACCTGTCATCAATTATTTTTGTTTAAAGTATGGCCAAAAAATTGATCGATTTCCCTTCCCCTCCTAAAAAAAAAAAAAATCAAGAAAGCGTTCGAGAAGTTACGAAACTTATCCAAGGAGTTTGTAATAAGGTAAGACTTGAAAATGAAAAGAAGATTTAACAAGTTTGAAGGAGAGTGATGGTGAAAACATATAGCACACACACAAACAAGGTGATTTAACCTCTACAACCTGACATAACAGCTCTAACCTTTTATATTCCTGGATGACTATATCAAAACCTGTATATATTAAAAACAGAGTCAGTGACGGGGGTGGGGGTGGGAAGGAGAGGGGGGAGGAAGAGAAGGTTTTCCCCAGGGGCGATACGCGAGGTAAAGGCTTCGTCTTTCGGTTTTTCCTCCAAAGATAAGAGAGAGGAGGACAAAGGTTCCCTCCTCAAATATCCAGAGGGTAATGAGGTGGAGGGGAGGGAGGGGAGGGAAGAGAGAAGAGACAGTGGGGGAGGGGAGGGAGGGGAGGGAAGAGAGAAGAGACAGTGGGGGAGGGGAGGGAGGGGAGGGAAGAGAGAAGAGACAGTGTGGGAGGAGAGGGAGGGGAGGGAAGAGAGAAGAGACAGTGGGGGAGGAGAGGGAGGGAAGAGAGAAGACAGTGGGGGAAGGAGAGGTGGCAGTGTGGGGAAGGGAGGAAAAAAATAAGAAGAGAGAGATGGGAAGGAGACAGATAAGGAGGAAAGGGGACAGTTTGAGGAGTGGGGGTTAATGGGGGAGAGGGTAGGTAGGCAATGGAGGGACGGTGGGGGGGGGGGGGGGAGGGGAGGTCTTTGGTGTCCTAAAAAAACAGGTGGACTTTGAGGTTTAAGGGGGACAGTTTAGCTAGGAATGTGTGTGATTCATAAAATTTTCAATACACACACACACACACACACACACACACACACACACACACACACACACCTCATTATTTACCTGGTTATACATCTACAGGTATTTAACTATATTACTTCCCTATCAAGCAGTAGCTAATTAATGAAACACAGGTGAGACTATAGTTACACCTCATTAACGCCAAATGGAGGTATTGCCCAGGTGTTTAGTATCCTGTCTAACTCTAACGAAGCGACAGAAGCACATTAATAAACACCTTTGTAACAACAGGTATAAACAACAGGTATATTCTTAATCACTTATGTCCCCTACAAGACATTACTGACATAAACTCACCAGCTTATATAACATAACATATATCTCTACCTAAACACATTAAAAAAAAATCCTAAAAAAAAATAACAATAATAAAAAAAGGAGATGGGGATAAAATAGAAAAATAGGTAGTTACTAGATACACCTGTTGATATACCTGTTGATACACCTGTTGATATACCTGTTGATATACCTGTTGATACACCTGTTGATATACCTGTTGATACACCTGTTGATATACCTGTTGATACACCTGTTGATATACCTGTTGATATACCTGTTGATACACCTGTTGATATACCTGTTGATATGATACACCTGTTGATATACCTGGACCTGCTGATATACCTGTTGATACACCTGTTGATATACCTGTTGATACACCTGTTGATACACCTGTTGATATACCTGTTGATACACCTGTTGATATACCTGTTGATATACCTGTTGATATACCTGTTGATATACCTGTTGAGCTCTGGAGATTTCGTGATGTTTAGATGTCTGTCCATCACTTTAGTCACACAAGATTGGGAAGTGGAGTGACGACACATGCTATTGGTCAAGACAGCAGGAGGCAGTGGACACGAGCAGGTACGAGTGAGGGGGGGGGAGGAACAGTGTCTCAGGGATTACCATAAACAGCGTGGTGAGAGGGGGAGGGGGAAGGGGGATGGGGGGGGAAGGGGAGCTAAGAGGGGGAAGGAGGGGAATGAGAAGATAAGACCCACATAATACACATACAAAACACGCACACACACACACACACACACACACACACACACACACACACGTCTGGCCCAAAAGATGCATACCCACATCAAGGAGATACATGGCCACATCAAGGAGCTAAATACATGGCCACATCAAGGAGCTAAATACATGGCCACATCAAGGAGATAAATACATGGCCACATCAAGGAGCTAAATACATGGCCACATCAAGGAGATAAATACATGGCCACATCAAGGAGATAAATACATGGCCACACCCCTGCTAAATAAACTAACAATTATCTAGTAAATATTAAGCTTTTAACCTCTTGAGTACGATGACTTAGTCCATTAAGATAACTTAGCCCCTTGAGTACAATGACTTAACCCCCTTATAGTACATTGTCATAGTACTAAAAAAAATATACACCATCGTACTCAAAGGGTTAATACCTATAACTAACTTAATATACCTTAGAAATTTATCGTACATTATATATTTAATTTTTTTTTTGGTTTAAAGAACAAAAGCAACAAAAAAAGTTACTCCTATATTGTTAATTTTTATGTTACAAGAAAAAACGAACTATAAACCGTCACTTTTTTTGTCCATTATATATAGGTTTCACACCTTAACTAAACCTCCACATAACGAACTTTCCTCTCGTTATATAGAGGTTTCATTGTATAGTCATTATTTTTCTATACGATATAATGTAAATACTGAATAAATATAATTCTCAGTCTATCATTTTATTGAAGAGTAACAAACCACAAGTGTATATAATTTAAAGTTTGGTTATAGACGAAAGAAAATTATTGTGGTGGAAAAGTTAGTGATGTTAAAATTGAAGGGAATATAGAGCTTTAAAAACACTATATTGACTTGAAGTTTGTTGGTGGTGGTGGTGGTGTTGGTGGTGGTGGTGGTGGTGGTGTTGGTGTTGGTGGTGGTGGTGGAGTTGAATTTGTTTTTGCTGTTGGTGTTGATGTTATTTTTGTTGTTGAAATTTTTGTTATTGTTGAATTTGTTATTTTTGTTGCGGTTGTTATTGTGGTTGTTGTTGTGGTTGTTGTTGTGGTTGTTAGTTTTGTTGTTGTTGAGTATTTTTCATAAACAACACGACACAATAGAGCGGTATAAGAAGTGTGGTTTATGTGGGTAAAGTTTGGGCGCAGAGTTACCAACCCACATGATATTCACTCTCTCTCTCTCTCTCTCTCTCTCTCTCTCTCTCTCTCTCTCCTGTTACCTTCCACGCAGAGTGTCTTTGTGCCTTTCTTATCCCCAAGACCCCAATAATGTCAACGGGTGTCACAACGGAACAGCAACAGACGCCCCCAACGGAATATCAACGGACGCCCCCAACGGAACATCAACGGACGCCCCCAACGGAACATCAACGGACGCCCCCAACGGAATATCAACGGACGCCCCCAACGGAACATCAACGGACGCCCCCAACGGATATCAAAACAGATAAACACACAGACAGACAAACAGACGAAGAGTAAAAAAAAGCAAAAAACAGACAGACAGACAGACAGACAGACAGACAGACAGAGAGAAACACTACAACAACGGAGATGAAAGTATAAGAGAGAAAGAAAGAGATAGAGAACAGAGAAAGTCATTAATAGAGAAAGGAGGAAGAGATAGAGACGATTATTAGGTAACAAGGGATGATGGGAGAGAAAGGAAGGGTTGATAAAGGGAAAGGTGGAAGAGAAAGGAAGAATAATAATTAATATATAGGCGAAAGGTAAAGAAGAAAGTAAGGGTAAAGATGGAAAAGAAAGCAATGCTAATTTATGTATCAAGAAAAGATGGAAAAGAAAGCAAGAGTAATTAAAGTATTCAAGAAAGATAGACTCAAAAGTAGCAATAATTAACCCATCAAAGAAAGTAAGAAGAGAAAGGGAGGAAAAGTAACTTACAAAGGAGGGGAAAGAGAAAGTAAAAGGACAATGAACTCAAGCAGGGAAACAAACGATTTTAACTTCACAGGGAAAGTTATTAACCTGAGAGAAAGTGAAAACAAACGAAGGTCATTCTAGCTCTTGGGTTTACAAACAAACAATAAAGAAAGCACAATTAAACTAGGAAGAGGGGAAGACGTAGTACATATTAAATAAAAAAAAAGTGAAAGTAAAAAGTGAAAGTATAAAAGTGAAAGTATATCATTATAATATCACAGGTTAATTACATGACAGAGAAAGGATCATTACCGCATCGGGGATAACTTAATTAAGAAAATGAGAAAAAAGAAAGTGAGAAAGAAAGTCATTAACGAATCTGCCAGAGACTATTTGCTGGAGAGAAAGGATGAGTCGTTAAAGAGACAGGGAAAGTTAATAGGCAGGAGAGAGAGAGAGAGAGAGAGAGAGAGAGAGAGAGAGAGAGAGAGAGAGAGAGAGAGAGAGAGAGAGACAGAGAGAGGGAGAGAGAGTATATGTAACAACAACAAAGCGAAAGTAGAGGGAGTGGTGAAAGGAAAAGAGAGTAAAGATAATGATAGAAGAAAAGCAAAACAAGTGAAAGAAGAAGAGTAAAAGTGAATGAAAAGAGGAAGAGAAGAGGAAGTAAATGTATAAGAAAGAGAGAATAACAAGAAGGAGAAAATGAAAGGTAGTGGTGAAAGCAGAAGGAAGAGAGAGAGAGAGAGTAAGAGTGAAAGCAAAAGGAAAAAGAATAAAGGATGAAATAAGATGGAAGAGGAGAATAAAAGAGGTGATAGAGGTAGAGGAAAAAAAGTAAAGGATTCAGTATTAGTTTTAGGTGATCTGGTACTGTTACTTCAGCTACTACTACTACTACTACTACTACTAATACTACCACCAACATCATTAATGCTGTTACTACTACAACTACTACTACCACCAATATTACTACTACTACTACTATCATCACTAATACTACCACCATCACCACCAATACGACTACTACTTCTACCACTACTACCACCACTCCACTACTACCACCAACAACATTAATGCTGCTACTACTACAACTACTACTACCACCAATATTACTACTACTACTACCATCACTAATACTACCACCATCACCACCAATACGACTACTACTTCTACCACTACTACCACCACCACTACTAACACCACCACTACCACCAACAATAAAAAACAAAAACAAACAAAACCAATTCCTCAACCAACATATTTTGTTTTCCTCATTACCACCAACACCTCTTTCACTCCCCCCCCCCCACCCAACCTTCTACTTCCACTCCAGCAGGTAGAAAGAGAGAGAGAGAGGAGAGGCAGCACCCAACGCCCCATCTCCTCAGGCCATGAAAGCGACCGTAAAGGGCGTCTTGTACCTGGTGGGGGAGGTAACGATGGACACCTCTTTCACTCTTTACAACACCTTCACTAGTTCCCCCACCCCCCCCCACCCCACCACCCCCACCCCCACCACCTTCTTCATTTTCCCCTACAAGTGGATTTTAATCTTCTACACCCCGTAATTGAGAGATGGGCGAACGTTCGTCTGGCGGAGAGGGAAGAAGGTAAGAAATGTTTTTACTGTTTGTATATTGTATAGTTCTTTTATCTTATTCTCTCGTCTTTATTATATACGTTATCTTTAATCTTTCTTTCAAGCCTAACCTTTACTTTTTTGTCTTTCTTTAATTATTCCTTTTGTACTTTCTTCAACTTTCTATCCTTTTTAATTGTCTTTCTATCCCCATCTCCCTATCTATTCCTCGCCATCAATCATTTATCCATTATCCCTCCTACTTTATTTCTTCCCCTGTTTCCTTTCCTTATTTCCTTTCTCTTTTATTCCTTCCTTTTCCTTTCTACCATGTACATCCTTATTGCCTCTCTTCCATCTTTCCCTTTTTTATTCTATTCTTCTCTCAACCTTTCCCAGTGTTATCTATATTCTCAGTGACTCTCTCTCTTCTTCCTCATGCCTCACTTTCCTTCCCCCTCCCTCTTATCTCCTCTCCCTACCATTCCTTAATACTGACCACGTTCCTCTCTCTCTCTCTCTCTCTTTAACCTCCTCCTCTTCCTCCTTCTGTGTTTTTTTTCTCCTTCCTCACTTCTATCTTCGTATCTCTCCTTCCCCTACTCCATCTCATCTTTTCCTTTCTCCCTCTCCACTCTCTTCCCCTCTTCCACCTACTTCCTTCGCCTCTTCCATCTTCTTCTTCTGGGCATAAACTCACCACAACACACCCACCCCCCACCCCGAGGCAGAGCACCAATAAACATTAATGGCCACAGATAAACTAACTACATTATTCCATCCTGCTGAACGTGTTAGAATCCTGTAGGAGTCGACGCTGGGGGAGGAGGGTGGGTGTGCCTCGTCCAAGAACTATCTATCTATCTATCTATCTATCTTAATAAGTCTCACTCCTACATAAATGATTAGGGTTTTGACATTGTACTCAAAAGTAACATATGTACTCAGCATGATAATGTACTCAAAGTAACAGTCGCTCAAGAGTGATGTGTGTTACAGTGAGATGGTACTCAAGGAGTGACTCGACCTTCAGTATGACCCCCCCCCCTCCCCCTTCAAGTTTGTCTTTTACCTGCTTGAATAATTAACCTAACCTAACCAGATGCTTTTATAGTCTCATCTGTTTTTTTTGTTGTTTTTTTTGAAGCTGTTAATCACTATTTTTTTTCCAATCAAATGCAAGAGTTAATGCATTGTAAACAAGACTTCTTTTGTGTTGGCAATATGCAATTTAGATAACAGCATGTATATGGAAATTACACACACACACACACACACACACACACACACACACACACACACACGCACGCACGCACACACACACACACACGTACGTCTTGATGAGGAAGAAATAGATAACCACTCAAGATGGACAATTCTCCCGTCCTGGCATAGGAAAGTTTAATTAAAAGTCTAAGGTAATTAAAAAACTCAAGATAATTATTGGCTTTATTGACACCTGAACTCGTCTCATTTGTTGCTGAGGTAATAAATGAAGGCGTGGATATAATTGGTCGTTAGTGTACCGTGTGGATAAAGCAAATTGTACTGAATATACAAAGCCTTCGGTACATAATTAGGCAGCATGGCCGGTACTACTGTCTACTTCACTACAGTCATTTCCCCCATCTGTAAAAAAGTGAGACTTTTTCATTGACTGGATGTATCCGGGAATCGAACCAGCCACCATTATGACAAGGGGTAAGAGCAGTTACCCACCCTGCCACCGCCTCGCTTCTCTTCTTGATGGTATATTTATTTAACAACTTTTTTGTATCAGTACGTGAATTACGAACGGACGGATATACTGCTGGACAGGAAGTACGTAGACTATTTTCACGTCTCGAGATGGCGGGGGAATAAAAATATTAGTCATAAGGAATATTATTAGCTAAGTAAACACTGATGCTGTTCTGTCAGGGAGATTTACTCGGGGGGGGGAAATTTGTTGGAAGGAAAAATGAGTTAGGGGAAAAAAAAATCCCTAAAACTCCCCCCCCCCCCTCCTCCCCCGCATACACTTCCTGGAGCATATCTCTCACGAACGCTGACTGGAGCATAAAACACACAAACACTCTCTCTCTCTCTCACGCCCGGATCATTACAGGTTCTCACAGTGTCTCCCGAAGCATTTTGTTGTTGTTGTTGTTTACAGGCCGTCTGTCCCTGACTACTGGAGAATCTGGCCACTTAAGGAGTATTCAGGCTGACATGTATACCCCACCGAAGCTGAGGCAACACTGACAACGTTTTATAATTTCCGTCTTTAAACGTGTCCTTCTCTCCTCCTCCGTCAATCCGTTCGTCTCCTCTCTCTCTCTCTTGCTGCCTCACTCATCCTTTGTTCTTTTCTTCCTCTCTCAATCCTCTCCACTCTTCTCTTCTCCTCCTTCCTTAATCCTCTTCTAGCCTCTTGTTGCCTCACTCACCACTGCACTCCTCTCTCCCTCTCATCCTTTCATCTTTTCCCTCTTCCCTCTCCTCTCCCTCCTCTTCCCACCAGTCTTTCTTTGTTTACTTTCCTCCATATGTGAAATTACTTAATCGGTCTTCTCTCCACTCATTCTCCTTCTTCTCCGTTCAGTCCTCCCATTCCCTTCTTCTCCTCTCTCTTCCTCCCCCTCTCTGCTTCCTCCACCTCCCCTCCTATCTACCCCTTCCACACCTCCCCTCCTTCTACCTCTTGTACCTTTCCTCCCCACTACCTCTCGCACCTTCCCCCCCTTTACCTCACCTCCTCCCCTTCTACCTCACCACCTTCACTACATCCTCATCACAAGTCACCACCCATATGAAGTCACCACCCATATGAAGTCACCACCCATATGTCTTCAGCTCTGCACCAGTGTTAAAAACTTGAACCCTTATTATCACATATCAATCCTTTCGTTCCATTACCTCCTCAACTATAACTCGGCTTCTGGCTTTTTTTTTCCAAACTCATAAAAATAAATCATATATCCTAAAAAAAAAAAAATAAGTAAATATGTCACGACCATCTTAGTATTCCATTAATAACTTACTGTATTTTCTTTTTTCTTCTCATAATATATCGTTCAAATACACATAAATGTTAAGTTAATTACTTTGTTTACCTGTCCCCTGTATTACCTGTCTGGACTATAGTTATGATAAAAATAATATACGATACCTTGAGAATTTGTGATCAGTTAATAATTATGTAGATATAAGTTATGGTTAATCTGTCGTTCGTATTTTATTTCCAATTTATATTCTTGTTACTGTATCAACGATCAGTCATTTGTATAAATTACCTAACCTAACCTAACCCAATGAAATGGCTATATGAATCGTGTGTGACTTAAGTATTTTTTTTTTTACAAACAGCGTAATTTGTGGGTTAATAACGATTTAATATAAATTGACGATAAAGTATACAATAGGTTATGTGAATAGTAAAATACTAATATAATTTCTCTCTCTCTCTCTCTCTCTCTCTCTCTCTCTCTCTCTCTCAGCCAAGCAAAACATTATAGAGTGTCCCAAGCCTCACTATCAACACATTACACGTCTGGACTGCCGCTATCACGATGTTGCTGCCACTGAAGTTGTCGAGACTAAGCAGTACGAGATGTTTTCCCGCCTCACAATCCTAGAGACTACAAGAGAGAGGAGAGAGGTGTTGGGGGGAGGTGTTGGGGGGGAGGTGTTGGGGGGAAGGTGTTGGGGGGGGGAGGTGTTGGGGGGGGTGTCAATACCATCCATAATGCAGCCTGGGTTGTTGTCGTTGTTGGGCAGATTCTCATATCGGCTTCTCTACACTGTTCAAAGGCACTTAATATCGGGGACATACTTGAGCCTCGGTCTGGCGTCAGTGTCTCAATCTGGTCGCTTTTGTCATTCTTGTAAAGGTATAATGGATGATGGAAAGCAAAAGAAAGAAAGAAAGAAAGAAAGAATGAAAGGTAAATATTTGAGAGAAAGAAGAATAATACCTATTCTTATAACAGGTCATTGAATATAGTGTTGAGTAAGATACCTTTCCGTCACCGCTCATCAACTCGTCATGTTGGTTGAGAAAAGTTACCATTTTACTCAATTTAATCCTGGTCTGGAAGGTAACAGCCATATAACAGAACTTAACAGGTAGATGGACAGACAGGTGTAAACAAACAGGTGTAAACAGACAGGTGTAAGTTGACAGATACAGACAGGTACCATGGATGATGATAAACACCTTTCCAATGCTAGTAAATAAAAAAAAATAAAAATAATATAGCTAATGAGGTTTAAATAATCTATGTATAATAATCCAAATCATCGACAATAATCAAAATAAAAAATAATAATCGATAATTAAAAAAAATTAATCACCACAACTTTAAAAATCGTCTTATACTTCAACTAATACGATAATATTTTTTTTTCCATTTATCATCGTTCATTGTTCACTTGTGTTCGTTCAAGTTCGTCTTCATTAATGGAATATTATTAAGAGTAATGAGTGAAAATTAAAGAAAATAATTATCACACACACACACACACAAAGAAAAAGACATACATAACCTACCTAAACTTGTGCGTATGAGAGAGAGAGAGAGAGAGAGAGAGAGTGTGTGTGTGTGTGTTCAATTGTTGTTTATTCAAGGTAAAACGAATAATAAAACAGCATACATCATTAAAACATACAAAACTAAAACACCCCAGTTCTTGTTTTTCGGCCTTGAGTGCTGTACGACAATTTGGGAATAGACTGGCAACAGTATCTTCGCGTCTACCATCCATGCAGCCCCATCTGAGTAGTGCTGGCGGGCGTACAAGCTATCTGGTAGTAATGGTAGTAGGAGTAGCAATGCGTGTGTGGCTCTTCCTATGACGTCCATCACGCCATGGCGTGCAAGAAAGGGGGGCTTCATATGCACGAGGCATGACGAGGTAAGGGATCTCACAGCAAATATGTTGAAGGAAATCTGCCGGGATGTCAGGGTAGAACCGACCCTCCTTCCATTGGACGGTGAGAATTTCCAACATAGGACTTCAAACACATCCAACGAAGCCCGTGTTGACGTCAGTGCTCAAGGATTCTGGACGCGGGGACAGCGAGCCTTCTTCGACATCAGGATTTTTGATCCCATTGCCGCATGTCACCGTAACTTAGCTCTCGATGCTGCACACAGGAGGAACGAGAACGACAAGATAAGGGCATATGAGGAGAGAATTCTGAGCGTTGATGAAGGCAGCTTCACTCCTCTAGTGTTCACAACCTCTGGTGGGATGGGACCAAGTGCAAGATGCTTCTACGTCAGACTCGCGAAGGTGATCTCCGAACAGAAGCAGCAGCCCAGAAGTTATGTTACAGCCTGGATGAGATGTCGACTGTCCTGTCTCCTTCGGTCGGCTTTGCTTCTGCCCCAAAGCCGACAACTGCTGCAGATATTGACTATGAGGCAAAAGTCACTGAATGCCGCATAGATCTGCGGCTCAAATAGCTCAACACAGCTAGGATAGCTACTTATGTATTAGAATATTTAATATTAAGGTAATAAAATGGCGGCGAAGGTGTGGCTATAGGGTGAGGCTGGAGGCCATTTAAAAAAAAATAGTAGTGGTAGTAGTGGTGTTAATAGTAGTGGCGTTAGTAGTAGTGGTGTTAGTAGTTGTGGTGTTAGTAGTAGTGGTGTTACTGGTGGTAGTGGTGGTGCAACAGCCGGAGGCGCTGGAGGCAGAGTCGAACTGAATAAAACAACACAAAAAGCTGGATAAAGTTCACGTCACACGCTCTCGATCACTCCCTTGTCTTCACTACCTCTCTCTCTCTCACTCACTCACTCTCTCTCTCTCTCTCTCTCTCTCTCTCTCTCTCGTATGCCCTCACAATATTAATCCCTACACCGACGTACAGACACCAATCTAATTTGTATTACCTCTAGGGTGGCACACTGAGTTGTTCCAGTCCACTCCTTTTAAGCTCCTTCCTTCTCTTCTCCCTCTCTTTCTTTTTTTTTCTTTCTCATTTTCCCTCTTTCACTCTTCCTTCTCATCTCCCTTTCTTTCTTTCTTCCGTCTCTTCTCCATTTCTCTCTTCTCCCTTCCGTCTCTTCTCCCCTTCTCTCTTTCCTTCTATCCTCTCCCATGTCTGGTGATTTACTCGCATATTCTTCTTCTTCTTCTTCTTCACTCACAACTTTCTTATTTCCTCTTCTTCGTCGTCGCCAATCACCTATTCTTTTTCCTACTTCTCATCTCCCTTATATTTGTGTTAATCCTTTCTCCTATACTTATCACCCCTTTTCATTATCCACATCTTCTCTCCCTTCCATCTCCCCCTTTCCATTTCACCCACACACCTATTTATATTTACCCTTTCTCCTACTTATCATTCCTCTCCCTTACCTCCCCCCCACCTCCCCCTCACTCACTCCCTCCCCCCCCCTCACCCACTCCCTCACCCAACGCCTCGGAGACAGCATAAAGTAAAGAATCAGAAGAATGCTGATGAGTTTAAAAGTGAAGGAAACTCCAGTTTATGAGAGTCCCAAGTTTTCTTTACTACTTGAAGTGCGATTAGCAGAGTTGCATATAATTAAGACAACGGGCCAGCTCTTGTTGTTTTGAGTGTGTGTGTGTGTGTTTTTACCTGCATTCGTTAACATATATATATATACTCATCCATACTTACACAGTACACATACAAATGCAAAACACAAGAGTCAAAACACACACACACACACACACACATATATACACACATACACACACGCACACACACTACATCAAGTATAAACAATCCAAAAGTAAAAATAAACTAAATTATGACTACAACTTGTTTACCATACGATAAACAAGATTGAAACGTTATGTAGACTGAAACAACAACAAAACAGTGACCTGCCTGACCTGAAACACGACCTAACCTATGAAACTACAGGGAAACGGGATTGAAACAGTGACTAGCCTGACTTGAAACATGATCTACAGGGGAAACAGGAGTGAAACGGAATGAGGACGAGCGTGGTAGTTACTTGAAGACGGCCAGCCTAGCAGATGTGTTACAAGGGGTCGGTCTGTCTGTCTGTCTGTCTGTCTGTCTGTCTGTCTGTCTGTCTGCCTGCCTTTCTGTCTGTCTGTCTGTCCTTCCGTAACACTTACTACACCACTCCTGGATGACCTCACACACCTCGTCTCCAGACACAACACGTGGGGGGGGGGGGGGGGGGGGGGTGGGGGGGGGGGGTTCTATTTCTCGTTATCTTCCTGACCTCCTCCTCCTCCTCCTCCTCCTCCTCCTCCTCCTCCTCCTCCTTCTCCTTCTCCTCCTTCTCCTCCTCCTCCTCCTCCTCCTCCTCCACCTCTTCTTCTTCTTACCAGGGGATAAATGCAATGTCAGGGATAGAGGGAGGGAAGGAGGGAGGTGAGGAAGGCTTGTCATGGGAAGGAAGGGGGTCGTTTGACGTAATGAAGGGGGGGAGGGTAGGGAAGGGAGAGGGTGTAGTTATCACGTGGGGGGGGGGGGGGAAGGATGCTATAATGAGTAGTGGAAGGGGGGAGGGAGGGATGTGGCGCCGTAATAGGGAAGGGGGAGGTGGAGAGGATGGAAGAGGAAATACCTGAGAGGAATAGAGAGAAAAATGTCATGGAAACCAGCTGGAAAAACTAAGAGCGCCTTGATGAAGAGAGGAGTGAGAGCCTTGAACAAGAGGGGAGTGAGAGCCTTGAACAAGAGGGGAGTGAGAGCCTTGAACAAGAGGGGAGTGAGAGCCTTGAACAAGAGGGGAGTGAGAGCCTTGAACACGAGGGGAGTGAGAGCCTTGAACACGAGGGGAGTGAGAGCCTTGAACACGAGGGGAGTGAGAGCCTTGAACAAGAGGGGAGTGACGGCTCTGAGAGAATGGGAAGAGAGATTTGTGAGGGACAGAGAACAAAGGGATGTGAGGGGAAGGGGAGGGGTGGGAGGAGAAGGGGGTGGGAGGGGAAGGGGAGTGATGGGAGGGGAGGGGAAGGGGAGGGATGGGAGGGGAGGGGGGAGGGATGGGAGGGGAGGGGAAGGGGAGGGATGGGAGGGGAGGGGGAGGGATGGGAAGGGAAGGGGCAGTTTAACAAGGCTGCGGTGCCCTCGTCTCTCTCGTCAGTCAGGAAGTGGCACTGTACGGGCCTTCTCTCAGGCGATATATCCATTAGTGTGCCTCTACTCACCCCCCCCCCCCCCACCGCCCACCCATACCTCTGTCCTCACTGCCAGAACCTTCTACAGGAGAGAGAGAGCTCTGTACCGATAAGTATATTAAACTAATAATATAAAAGCTTTCAATTTATTGTTTTGGCATCTCTTACGGACTGCCAGTGCCAATTATAGAACTTTAGGCACTCATATTCCAGCCATCATCGGCAGTGCCACCCCTACAAGAGAGAATGTCCAGTGCCTATAATGTCACCCCTCCCACCTTCAGTCTTCAGCACCATAGAACTCTAGAGTACCCCCGAGAACACAGGAGAACCGTCCTAGAACTATGCATCTTCGTCAGTACCTCCAGCCAGAACCCCGGTACTCTTACTCCAAGACTATAGAACCAAATAGAACCCCCCAAAATAACATCACAAGCCTTATACAATAATCTTTAAGAACCAGAAGAACATTTTCAGGTCCCTGCAGCAGCACCCCCCCCCCCCCAACAGACTCGTTCTAGTACATGGAACATATACCTAAGAACACTAGGGAGAGAAGTCCTAAGAACCCAACAACTTTGAATAATTTTCCCCCCAAAACTTTCCTATTCTCAACAACACTGGCTTCAAGAATGGTTTATCCTGTAAGTGTTCCCTCTCTCTCTCTCTCTTTCTCTCTCTCTCTCTAAAAAAACCCCCCCACATACTAAACACATTCAAACACCCAAGAACCATTTAGGAGCTTTAGAACCCTTATATACACCCCCCCCACACACCTCCCCAACTTTTCAGCACCCCTTTCAAAGCCTCTTGTCGCTATCCTGGTCCACTTAGAACCTGTAGAATATCTTTAAACAATACCTGAACTACTCTAAGAACATTGGAACCTCTTACAAAGCCCTCTCACCCCACCCCCCACCCCCACTCCCTTCCCTTTAAAGTGCATCTACGGGAAAAATATATCGACTGTCTCATGGTTCTCTTAAGATCACACCAAATAGTCTTGAAAAAATTAACAAAGTTCATTAAAAAAAATTCGGCCATGACCCTCCCTTTAAAATCTACGGACTCCTTTTCTCTTTACCTCTCTCCCCTCCCTTTCAAATTTCCCTGCGTTCTTTCCCTTCCTCCCCTCTAAGCTGTCCCTTTCCCCCTTTCTCTGACCCTTTCCTACCCTCTAAACTTCACTGCTCTCTCCACCTCCCATCCCCACCTCTCCCCATCGAATATTCCCTGCTCGTCTCCCTACTATCTCCCCCTCCCCTCCAAACTTCCCTAGGCTCTCTCCCTTAAGAACTTCCCTATCGTCTCCCACTCCTCTCCCCCCTCCCAAACACCCCCAACCTCTCTCCTTCTCACCCCAACCAGCAGCAGGAGCGATGGTAGCCCAGGTAACTTTATAAGAGTAGCGAGCCCCTCAGGGTACACAGTCAACAACAGTGAAATATACTCCACCCAACATTTTCGTACCCCCCCCCCCACCCTACCTCCCTCCCCCTAACCCTCCTTCCTTCCCCAACTCCCCCCCCCCCTCCTTCCCCCACTATCCCCACACCACTATGACCCACTGGATTTTGGCGAAGCGGTTGTTTTTTTTTTTTTGCGGCTCATTCACTACTTGTAACTTGGGTAGATCACATTAAGGTTGACTGGTGATGATAATGATGACAACAACGATAATGATGATGGTGACAACGATAATGATCATCACAACAGCTCAGTAGAACTCCTAGTAAACAACAAACAATATTAACACATCCCTCCCCCCCCAGGACCTAAGAAGTTAAATGTGTTTGGTGCTTCCTTCCTTCAAGTGCTTCTGGCAAATATTTTTCAGGATGGGAATTCAAGTAGTGAAAACTTTTACTAATGTGACTTGGAGGAACTTTTTAATGTACTCTCTCACTCTTTTTCTCTCTTTCTTTTGGGTGGATTAACCAAGCTTAGTGTTTAGAGAGAGAGAGAGAGAGAGAGAGAGAGAGAGAGAGAGAGAGAGAGAGAGAGAGAGAGAGAGAGTGTGTGTGTATATACGAAACTTCTGAACGTATTATGATTATCTAAGGATGTAATTTTCTCCACACTTCTACCGGGAACTTTTTAAAAACTTTCCGGCAGCAAAAAAAAAAAAAAAAAAAAAAAAAAAAAAAAAAAAAAAAAAACAATAATAATAATAATAATAATAATAATAAAATAAAAGCAATGAAATAAATAATAAAAATAAATGAAAAAGTAATATAAAATAAAAAGGTCATCGTTTTAAATGGCTGTGATTTTATATGCCAAGGAATATAATAATTTACCTGGACATTTTATATTTATTTCCCTTAGGAATTTTAGTCTCCCCAGGAACTTGACGTTTAGTTGCTTTTTACCTCTATCAAGTTCTTTCAGGCGGGGGGGTGGGGAGGGGGGTGGGGGGAGTGAGAGGGAGGGGGGAGTGAGGGGGGAGGGGGGATAAGGTGATGGGGGTGTTTCATGACTCACAAATAATGACAGTACTACCCTTGACACGTTTAGGTCATGAAAGTTTGTTTAGGGAATGAATGGTAAAACGAAGGTAACTGGGTGAGGAGAGGTTCATCACAACACTCACTCACTCACTCACAACACTCACTCACTCACAACACTCACTCACTCACTCACAATACTCACTCACAACACTCACTCACAACACTCACTCACTCACAACACCCACTCACTCACAACACCCCCAACACTCACAACACTCACTCACTCACAACACTCACTCACTCACCCACAACACTCACTCACTCACTCACAACACCCACAACACTCACTCACAATAACGGATTTAAGGAATAGCCCTTGTAACTCTTCCTCTCCTGATCCACTTAACAGATTGGACTCTTAAGTTGTGAAATATAACCAATATAAACAACTTCTTTCTAATTTGTCCAGAAATTGATGGATAAAAAAATTACAATGGCCGTCCACAGCGGCTCTTTTGAATTACCTTAAAATTTGTCACACACATATTAATTCACCACAACAATCCTTGACCTCCTGCATTTTAGGGGGTCATAAAGATCAAGTTCTACACTACATCACACACTGCACCATAGACTGCACCATAGACTACACCATCACCTACACCCCCCTCCCACACACAGGTGCTCCCCCTCTCCACCTTCCATTTACCTTCATAACTCAACATTACCTTTAATTTCCGTCTTCCTCCACCGACACCCCATCATCGGCTCACTTACCATTATTGGCCTCTCTCACCCTCCCCCCCTCCCCTTATCCTTTCCCATCGTCTGTTCCCCCCCTAAATCCCTACTCCCCCCTATTCTTTCCCCCTTCTTTCCTTCTTCTCTCACCTGGGTAGTCCCCCTTTCCACATTATTAAGCACTCTCTCCTTCACTCGAAGCCTCTCCCTTAAAGATCTATTCCACAATATCGCATCCTGTCTCCCTTTACCTTCCTTCCCATCAACAACTATCACCTCCTAGATCATTCCATCCACCCCCCCTACCCTCACCTTCCCCTTACCTTCCAATCCTTCACCCTCCCTTTACCTCTTCCTCTTGTCACCTGCCAATCACTGGAGGTCGATAGTCCCCAGACACACACCAGACGAAACGTAAGAAAAATACCCGGAAAGCCTTCAAGAATTCTAACATACAGCTGGATCTGTTTGGTGGTTTGGAAGGTTCATGTGGGAAGGTTCTGGAAGCAGTTTCGAGGTCGGTATGCCGGGGTTTATGTGGTTTTAAGGTCGGTATGTTGGGGTTTAAATTGTTTTAAAGTCAGTATGGCGAGGTTTAATAAAAGTTATGAGGTCGATGTATCGGGGTTTAAATTATTTTAAGGTCGGTATGTCGGGGGTTTAAATTATTTTCAGGTCGATATAACGGGGTTTAAATATAGTAGTTTGAGGTCAATGGAGATAGTTCAATGACGACCTTTGAGGTCAATATGGAAGGCAAGCCTCAAGGACGATGACTGAACAAATTGATGACGATGACTGAACCAACTGATGACGATGACTGAACCAACTGATGACGATGACTTGAACCAATTGATGACGATGACTTGAACCAACTGATGACGATGACTGAACCAACTGATGACGATGACTGAACCAACTGATGACGATGACTGAACCAACTGATGACGATGACTGAACCAACTGATGACGATGACTTGAACCAATTGATGACGATGACTTGAACCAACTGATGACGATGACTGAACCAACTGATGACGATGACTTTAACGCAGGGAGATGTGGATTAAACGACCTGAATAAACCAAATGTCACTCTACCTGTTCAGTGAGTGGTTTTTAAAAGGTCGAAAGAGATTACTTACAAAAACAGTTGAAGGTTGTTTAGTTCAGTTCAGTTCAGTTCAGTTCAGTTCATTTCAGTTCAATTCAGTTAAGGCCGTATAGTTTAGCTTTCGTTTCGTTTCATTCCGTTCCGTTCCGTTCCGTTTCGGTTGATGGTCATGAGGAAGATTGGAGGAATATTGAAGCCTCGAGAGGTTGCCAGGACCCTTGGAGGCTCTTAAAAAAATAACATGGAAGGTAGAGCAATATTTGACGTTACGATTCCTTAGTTCTGTGTATTGCTAGTGATACTGTGAGGTCAGGTCAGGTCAGGTCAGGTAAGGTAAGGTAAGGTCAGGTCAGGTGTGGAACTCAGAATTTTAATGACCCATTCTCGAATTCAAGAAATAAAAATTACCATTGAAAAAATAAAACAAATTATATACTAAAAAAATGTGTGTGTGTGTGTGTGTGTGTGTGTGTGTGTGTGTGTAAATAGGGACACACCCAAAGCACACACTTACGTCAGATTTTAAATAATAAATATTAAATTACTCCCATGAAGTTAATATATTTCCTTGTATATATTGTCCTTTCACTAACATAACAAATTTACGAACAACTAAACGGACAGACAAAGACACGAACAACTAAACAAAATAGACAGACAGACAGAGAAACAACTAAACAGACAGACAGACACAGACAGACATACACTGCTATAATCCTCCTCTCATTTCCACAGCCATTAAACTTCACACAGCCGACACGCTATTTGTTTATAATATATGCAAGATGACCTTTGACCTTTCCAGTATGACCGTGACCTTTATGACTCGAGACCCTAATTTGGTGGTGGTGGTGGTGAATAATTTGGTGGAGTTTGCGTGGTGATATTATCAGTAATGTGAAGAAATAAAAAAGTTTCTGGTACTGACACAAATACTCTTTCCTCTAATGTAGGATGAACTTTGACCTTTTTAGATGTAATATCATGACCTTAGCCTATGACATTATGACCCCAGGCTGACACTATTACCCTAGGCTGACACTATGACCCCAGGCTGACACTATGACCCTAGGCTGACACTATGACCCTAGACTGATACTATGACCCCAGGCTGATACTATGACCCCAGGCTGATATTATGACCCCAGACTATGACAACATGACCCCAAGCTATGACACCATGACCTCAGAACATGACACCATGACCTTGGTATATGACATATAGTCTGGTGGTGCCAAATACTGAATTGATGTGTCATGTTGATGTTTTCATGCCCAATTTTGACCTTTGACCCCTGCTTATGACACTGACCTTTGTGACATAGACTAACAATTAGTATATGGTGAATTGGGTTCCGGAACTGCAGGTACAGATCCTAATTTATGACACTTGAAGGATTGAGAGAGAGAGAGAGAGAGAGAGAGAGAGAGAGAGAGAGAGAGAGAGAGAGAGAGAGAGAGAGAGAGAGAGAGAGAGAGGCAAAGAAGGAAAGACGTACAAAAGGAAGAATGGAGAGATGGAGTGAAGTACAATGAAAGGGAAGAAGACATCACCAAAAATCATCCCTTACTCGTTAAACTTCCCAGAAATCATTCCAATTGTACCCCACTCGTTAAACATCCCCACAAAGGAAAATTCCCACTCAATACATCGTCAACAATTCCCACTCAATACATCTTTAAGAATTCCCATCCAATAAGAATTCCCACCCAATGAGATTTCCCACTCAATAAATAATTCCCACTCAATGCATCTTCAAAACTAACACATACTCTCCAGGATCAACACAACACCGCATTATCTATTAAAAATATCACATAAACAACACCCCCCCCCCCTCCCAAAAAAAAAAAAAAAAAAATATATATATACATTTCTTTCGTCACAGGAAAACATTTTAGCCTCAGATCACTGAACTCTTACACGAACTTCACAATCTCTTCTATACAACTGTCTTTTCTCTTTATTTTTCTCTTCTTCTAGACTTTCTGTGAGTGATTACTGATTTGAGAGAGAGAGAGAAAGAAAGAGAATT
>CAUDMG010002030.1:532500-555000 GCA_958450375.1 Homarus gammarus
ACACGCTATGTACAGCAGCTGGACACCAACCTGAAATAAAAGACAAGAAATTAAAACCCATCATAAAATAAGAAACATTAAAACTTAACCAAATATAAACCTATAAATGAAAGTTTAAACCAATATTGAACTGAGTCTTGAACTTTATTGAGTCTTGAACCTTCTACTTGTAATTAAGTTTGTGGACAATTAGAAACACTTTTACTATCAATTACACCAATAAAATTGATTTATATATTTGAAATTGGTAGTTCTCACGACACAAGCAACAACCTCTGTATTTTGTATTTCCTTCTATGAATTTCTGTAGTCAAAATCTTTTACAATTTATTTAAATACAGTATATCAGAACAAAATACAGATTTATACAGATACAAATACAAGAATTCATGGAAAAAAAAAAGCATGAATATTTAAACTGTGCTATAAAGTGAACTCATTATTACACACACACACACACACACACACACACTTAAGACAGTCTCATTGCATCATGGTGAGACAATAACAAAGACATTTTAGACTGACCTGACCTGACCTGACCTGACCTGACCTAACATTCACACAGGTTCCAATATCAATACCATAACACCCAAGTCTATAATTCCGTCTCGTATAATAACCAAGAGAGAAATGGTTGATAATTTTCAACGTGGTATAATCAAAACAGCTTTAACTAGGAGCACGTGTTGTCCATTAGCCAAACACCACACACTTCGCTTGGTTATGTAGGAGTAAAGATGATGTGACGGAAATAGTATGATTGATTTTATTATTATTATTAGTATTAGTATTAGTAGGAGTAATTAGTATTAGTAGTAGTAGTAGTAGTAGTAGTAGTAGTAGTAGTAGTATCCCTGATATCGAACGCCTCCTCCACCCTCTGGAAGAAGCTATCAGTGTCACAATTTCATTCCCAAATTAGTGAAACACCCTTACTTAACCCCAGCAGAAAGAGCACTTCTTGCACTTCCATCAAGATTGGGAGGAATGGGACTAACCAATCCAGAGGAGATTGCAGCCACCGAACATCAAAATTCACTTAAGCTCACGGCAGCCCTCACGGACCACATAATAGCTCAGAACGCAACAGGGGAGGTGGATACCAGTGAAGTAAACAAGATTCGTAGGTCCATTATGACAGATCGACAGCCCTGCCAAAATGATAAGTTGCAGCAACTGCTGCTGCAGGTACCAGAAAATGTGAAAAAAAAAGTAGCTATAGCGCAGGAGGTGGGCGCCTCGTACTGGTTAACTACGTTACCGATAAGGGCAAATGATTTCAGTCTTAATAAACAAGAATTTACAGATGCCATTGCTCTAAGGTACGGTCGGCCAGTAGAAGGTTTGCCCTCCCAATGCGTGTGTGGCATTTCCTTTGACTTCGATCACGCCATGGTGTGCAAGAAAGGGGGCTTCATATGCATGAGGCATGACGAAGTAAGGGACCTCACAGCAAATATGTTGAAGGTAATCTGCCGGGATGTCATGGTAGAACCGACCCCCCTTCCATTGGATGGTGAGATCTTCCAACATAGGACTTCAAACACATCTAACGAAACCCGGGTTGACGTCAGTGCTTGAGGATTCTGGACGCAGGGACAGCAAGCCTTCTTCGACATCAGGATTTTTGATCCCATGGCTGCATGTCACCGTAACCTAGCTCTCAATGCTGCTCATAGGAGAAACGAGAACGACAAGAGAAGGGCATATGGGGAGAGAATTCAAAACGTTGATCAAGGCAGCTTCACTCCTCTAGTGTTCACAACCTCTGGTGGGATGGGACCAAGTGCAAGATGCTTCTACGCCAGACTCGCAGAGGTGATCTCCGAACAGAAGCAGCAGCCCAGAAGTTATGTTACAGCCTGGATGAGATGTCGACTGTCCTGTCTCCTTCGGTCGGCTTTTCTCTGCCTCAAGGGAACGAGAGCTTCTGCCCCAATGCCGACAACTGCTGCAGATATTGACTATGAGGCTACAGTCACTGAATGCCTCATAGATCTGCGGCTCAACTAATTCAACACAGATAAGATAGCTACTTATGTATTAGGATATTTAATATTAAGGTAATAAAATGGCGGCGAAGATGTGGCTATTGGGGGAGGCTGGAGGCCACGTTAAAAAAAAAAGTAGTAGTAGTAGTAGTAGTAGTAGTAGTAGTAGTAGTAGTAGTAGTAGTAGTAGTAGTATTGTTATATTCTCTGTTTCTTCTTTTTTAACTTAATACCGATATTATTATTATTATTATTATTATTATTATTATTATTATTATTATTATTACGACCTAAATTAACCTATTATCATCATGTTTATTATCATTATCATCATTATCTTTATCAATATACCGTAAAATGTTCTTATTATTCTCTCTCTCTCTCTCTCTCTCTCTCTCTCTCTCCCTCTCTCCAACTAGACACACAGTAATATAAACAGGTTATCACTATCAACAGGGGATCAACAAAGCCATCTCCCAGTCACTTAACCTAACCCAACCTATCCCAACCTATCCCAACCAAACCTAACCCAACCTATCCCAACCAAACCTAACCCAACCTATCCCAACCAAACCTAACCCTACCTATCCTAACCTAACCTAACCTAACCTCCTACAACCTTTACTCCAACACGTGAGGATTTCCATAGACAGACAACACCAACACGACGGTCAGCTAAGAGTGGATTGTTGAGACAGACAGACAGACAGGCAAGAAGAGAGAGAGAGAGAGAGAGAGAGAGAGAGAGAGAGAGAGAGAGAGAGAGAGAGAGAGAGAGAGTGTGTGTGTGTGTGTGTGTTTCTAAACTTGGTCAAATCCCCTCGTATTACGTGTCAGGATAAATGGATATAGCAATGTAGGAGAATTTATCCTTGGGTAAATCACCTGGTATTAGGGATTAAGTGAACACCAGTCAGAATTACCATAATACTTAAATAAATCCCTGAGTAATACCCGGCGTCATTCAGTAACTCGAAGGTATTTTAGTATTAACACCTAAACGTTGTAGTTTGCGTACGTACGTTAATATACGCTAGTGATTTCCTGTAATGGTTTGCAAATTTGCGTAGATCAGAGTAGCTTAGGAGCACAGGTGTATCATTTGTTTTAGATCGATGTTAATTAATTAGTTAAGTCACAGGTGCAGTGTTATTACGTGACAGGTGTTAAAACCGTACCATTGTGTTAGTTTAATTCAGGTTCTCGAGTTTATTTATAATTTTTTACCTTTAGTTTATAATTTAACAAATCTTTAGTTATGTACACACCTGACATATTGGAATTAAAGATATTTTAAATTGTGACACCACGAATACTCACTCTCTCTCTCTCTCTCTCTCTCTCTCCTGCCCATATGCTTACGAAATTCCAATCATGGACATTTACATAAAGTTCCTACTATTAGTACCTACCAAATCCTAATTACATTTACAACTTAATTTACAGTAGGTGTAAATCCCTATACACTCGCTATCACAATATATTCAAAATAATAATAATAATAATAATAATAATAATATTAATAACAATAATAATAATAATAATAATAATAATAATAATAAAATAAAAATAAAAATTAGTCGATTCCTTCCGGATGACAACAGCTTAAGTGTGTCAATTACGTCCCAATTAATAATCGGCTCCAGAGAGTAAACAAGCCTAAATGAGCACCAATACTAATTACCCGGCCACCGTCCATCCCGGCCACCGTCCACCCGGCCCTCATCCACCCGGCCACCGTCCACCCGGCCACCGTCCACCCGGCCCTCATCCACCCGGCCCCCGTCCACCCGGCCCTCATCCACCCGGCCCTCATCCACCCGGCCCCCGTCCACCCGGCCCTCTATTTCTTATTAAGGGAATCACAGTAAAAAAAAAATAAAATCATTTAAATCCGGTTGATCTAATTTAAAATGCGTCGCCCTAATGATTAATTTTACATACAGGTGACGAGTCTGTTGATTGATTAATTAATGAATTACCTGTCTATTTCTGCCTCTCACACCTGACCAAAATAATAATAATAATAATAATAATAATAATAATAATAATTAATAAAATATAAAAAAAGTGAAAAGATGAAATAAACGACAAGACACTGAACCAAAGAGAAACGAAACGGAGAATAAATAAACGAGGAAGAACAGAAGGTAAGAGAGGTTAAGAAAATGGAAACAGAAAAGCAGGAAACAAGAGAAAGAAGATATGTGAAGTAAAACGTGAAATAAAGAGAATGAACACGAATGGGGCACACGCACACACACACACACACACACACACACACACACACACACACACACACATATTAAGGGAAAGGCTAAACAAAGAATGAAAGAAAGAAGAAGAAAATAAAATAAAAATATAAAATAGTATAGATGAAATATGTGTACTCTCTCTCTCTCTCTCTCTCTCTCTCTCTCTCTCTCACTCTCTCTCTCTCTGACATCATACCACCGTGGCACACCTCCCTGCCACCTCTGACACGAACCACCTCATCAAGCATTCCTTTTGCATCACAACTGGGCTTTATTCACTGGCTAAGAGCGTCTTGGAGTATATGCAAATTAGTTATTAACACTCAAGGAAAGCTTTCAACTAAGTGCTTTCTCCTTCGCTGTTTCAATGTGAGAGACAGACAGACAGACAGAGAGAGAGAGAGAGAGAGAGAGAGAGAGAGAGAGAGAGAGAGAGAGAGACGCACTCAGTATCATACATACAGTTATACATCGCCAAGTATTAATAATAAGTACACCAACGTTTAATGACACTCATACGCCATCGGAATTAATTTACCTCCCCCTCACCCACTCCTCTCCCCTCTCCCCCACTCCCCGCTCCCCCTCCCCGAGTATTAATTTCAGTTTAGTTCCTATGCCGGTACAGTAATGGCGAAATCACTCCACAATTCCGCTTCATGATGTAAAATAGGAATTATTATTTACCTTTTCTGTTATTATTACCTGAGTATAAGTTAATATAATCCCTACCGAGTTTTTTAAAGATATTTTTGCGATGTATTTTTTTCTTTTTTGCAAATTTTATTGACTTTTTTTTTACACAGGTAATAAAATATAACATTATCCATTACAAAAAGATAACAAATAAAGTTCAGCAATTGAAATATCTAAAACAAAAACAACAACAACAACAACAACAAACACAGCAACAACAACAACAACAACAACAACAACAACAACAAACACAGCACCAACAACAACAAAACAAAAACAGCAACAAAAACACTGGGGGACAAATACAATCAATTAGGTTAAATAAAAAAACACACTTCTAGACAGACTTGTATAAATTACCAGGTGTATAATTTAAGTCATGTAAGAAATAACAAATAAAAAAAAAACGTATGTAAATTTCCACAGGTGTGCAGTCTAGGTCAGGTAAAATATAAAAACTAATTAAACACCTGTGCAAATACTTACTGTATACCAGGAACACGAACTATACCACGCTCGGAATGACCCAATTAGTGAAGGCAGGTAAAAAAAAAAAATAGAAGCTCATTTATACCTGTGTAAATAAAAATCGAAATGATGAAATACCGAAAACAACGAAAAATGATGAAAGACATTACATACATACATTCTACATATATACATACGCATCTCTCTCTCTCTCTCTCTCTCTCTCTATCTCACACACAAGCATCATTACCCAACCAAAGCCGTGGTCCACCCCTCCCCCCCCTCACCTGCCATAATCCTCCTTCCCTCCTCTCCCCACCCATAAATCCCCCTTCCTCCCCTCACCCCCAAACTACCATCTAAGGTCAATAATTTCCGCTTTAATTAACCTTAATGACGCTAGAGCTGTAATTGTCACTAAGTGTTTTACAAATGTTTTTTTAATGGCCCCCCCCACCACCCACCCCCCACCCACTTATTCGGGAGGTCACGACAGCTCACCATGGTAATTGGATCCTAATCATCTTAAAGGTAATTTAGTCGATGAATGGTAATGATTTATGCAGGTATGAATGATAATGGCTAATGAGGTCTTGGTGGTGATTGGTTCAGTCTTCAAGGTGGGTGGTGATTGATTGCTCAGTGATTGGTAAATGGTAATTAGTGACCAGTAGTGACTATGCTTAATGAACTAATGCCTAGTAACTGATAAATGGTGATATATCTAGTGATAGAAGAGGATAACTAGTAACTAGGAACGATGACTTGGTGACTAGCAAACAATAAACACTAATTACTAGTTAATGTGCCTTACTAATTAGGTGTTCAGTGAGACACAAATGACCACAGATAATGACTGCTAACTAATAAGGGCTTAACTAGCACTAATAACTTGTCCATAAAGAGAAAGAGAAGAGGAAAGAGAAGAGAGAGAGAGAGAAAGAGAAGAGAAGAGGGAAGAGAAGAGGGAAGAGAAGAGGAAAGAGAAGAGAGAGAGAAAGACAAAGAGAAGAGAAGAGAAGAGAAGAGAAGAGAAGAGAAGAGAGAGAGAGAGAGAGAGACCAAAATAAGTGATACAAATATACACTCACCAGTTACCCAAGACTGGTGACAACAGACTGGTGACTCATCAACTCCAGGAAGGAATGATTGGTGATTAATGGAACTAACTACCTCTCCCCTCCCCCCCAACGACCCCTGTAACCGGTAACTGGCAATTACTGACTGGGTATAAAAGATGCTTCATCATCATCACCCAACGACAGTCTAAATGACCTCGACACAGTGACTAAACAGACGCTCATTTGACCTATTAGAGAGAGAGAGAGAGAGAGAGAGAGAGAGAGAGAGAGAGAGAGAGAATGTGTGTGGCAGCGTCTTGGTATTGATTGCCTCCAAACGTAATGACATGATAGATTATGTAAGAAAACAGACAAACAAACAAACACACACACACACACACACACACACACACACACACAAAAAAAAAAAATGCTCCAGACACCTTAAATTAATCTTACCTACCTGAATGAATGTCTACCTGTATTATGGAACTTTTTCACTAATTGGCCAATATAAGTCTGCTAACCTAACCTAACCTAACCTAACCTACCAATAGCCCCGAGTGTTGCTAAAAATCATAGGGCCAAATCTATAATATGATACTATTGATAATTCCAAAAACTTATTAATTATTATATATAATTTCCACCTGAATTATGGATAGCATTTGTATTCATGGGATAATTTGGAATAATTTCTATAATCCGAAATAATTACCTTTTTAAAAATCCTATCATTTGTTGTTGATAATTCCCTATAATTCCCTATTTATATTACGGCTATAATTGTTTTTTCCCTTCGATTAATTGGGATTAGTTTTTGTAATATGCAAATTAATTTTAGTCATTTATTTGGCCACATACAGAGCTTAATATCGCCACATTTTCATTATTTTACAATGGCCATATCATGACTCTACCATGACCATTTCCTGACACTAACATGTTTATATCGTTATCTCACCATGGCCACAAACGGACCTTATCATGGCCATGTCTTAAATATTTTACAATAACCATATGTTGACCCTATTATGGCCACACCCGTACCCTACAATGGCCACATCCTGACTCTACCATAACCATAAGACTTAACCCATCATGGCCCGAAGACCCCCAAAATGGCCATCTCCCAACACCATCATGGCCAACATACCACACCTGGCCCTAAGGCAGTTACACCCCAAATTGGATAGTAATGGTCACGTCAATTAGTCGGCAAATGATTACTAATCCTTTAAGATTGTAAGATGATTAGAGTAAATGACCGTTAATTACCCTGGCCATGTTGGTCCACTCGATAGCCTCCACATCACCATGGACCTCTCAACCTCACTATGGCCACCACATCACCATGGACCTCTCAACCTCACTATGGCCACCACATCACCATGGACCTCTCAACCTCACTATAGCCCCCACATCACCATGGACCTCTCAACCTCACTATAGCCCCCACATCACCATGGACCTCTCAACCTCACTATGGCCACCACATCACCATGGACCTCTCAACCTCACTATAGCCCCCACATCACCATGGACCTCTCAACCTCACTATGGCTACCACATCACCATGGACCTCTCAACCTCACTATGGCCACCACATCACCATGGACCTCTCAACCTCACTATGGCTACCACATCACCATGGACCTCTCAACCTCACTATGGCCCCCACATCACCATGGACCTCTCAACCTCACTATGGCCACCACATCACCATGGACCTCTCAACCTCACTATGGCCACCACATCACCATAGCCACATAAACATGGCCACAGCGAACCTAGATAGCCACCCCCTTCCCCCTTAACCCACATTAACCCCCAAGCTATATATTTCACCTTTGACCCAGGGTGGGGTGAGGGCCACACCTGAGGGGAGGCGTAGGGGTGAGGGAAACGGTGTTGGATGGTAAGGAAGCACCCCACCCCCCAGAACCCACCCCCCCACCACACCCCCCCCCCCCGGGTTTCCTATCACCTTCCTCAGCTTATTTCTGTGTACAGGTCTGAGTCTGTTTCTGCCTAATGTCTGTTTTTGTCTGTGTGTGTGTGTGTGTATGTCTGTCTTTCTGTATGTGTCTGGTATTGTCTGTTTGTGTGTCTTTCAGCGGTTTAATACTGCCTACTATTCCAGTATATAAGACTGCTCTCTCTCTCTCTCTCTCTCTCTCTCTCTCTCCGTTCACTATTTCCCCCAATTCACTTCTTTAAACCCTCATTCCCCGCCTCTCCTTAACTTTCTTTTATTCATTCTTACATTTTTCTGTTCATTGTAAGTCCCACTTCACTTCACTCCACCCCACCCCACTCCCTTCTTTACCAATTCCTCTACTCCCGTAAATATGCATTTTTTTTCCTTCTCTCTCTCTCTCTCTCTCTCATCTTTCTTCCTTTCTATTCCTCCTCCCTCTCCTTACCTGGTCCTTCAATTTTCTATATCCTCTTCTCTCCTATTTCCTATCTTCCCTCCCTACTATCCACCACCTTTGGCCATCTCTATACCCCACCATGGCCATCTATTCTTACCTATCCACCACCTTGGCTACTACCTCCCTCTTTCCCCTTACCCTGGCCACCTCCACTCTTTCCCCTCACCCTGGCCACCTCTCTCCTTCCTCCCACCTTGGCCATCCCCACCATGGCCACAAGAGACTGCAGGCAGGTAGGCGTGATTGAAATAGCAGCTCTGAGGCGCAGGTAAGAAAACACTGATTGAATGATCGCTATAGAGTATTTTGTCGACCCTTCTTTCCCCCCTTCTCCTTCTCCTCCTTCTTCATTCCCTTCTTCCTCTCCTCCTCCTCCTCCATTTGTTTCTACCTATTATCCTTCTTCCATCTCTCCTCCCTCTCCTCCTCTTTCCCTCCCTCCTTTCTCTCCTCTCCCTTCATTCCCTTCTTCCTCTCCTCCTCATCCTTCCCTCCCTCTCCTCCTCCTCCTTCCCTCCCTCTCCTCCTCCTCTTTCCCTCCCTCTCCTTCCTTCCCTCCTCCCTCACCCCTCCTTTCTCTCTTTTTGGAATGGTGGGCAGTGGTCACCATCCCTCAGACACGAGACTAACACCTTGATTGATGGATGGATGTTTCTCTTCCTTCCTCTCCTATTTCTCTTTTCTCTCATTGATTTTCCCTACTTAGTTCTCTCATCTGTGTCAATTCCAAATTCCTCTTTTTTTTCCTTCTTCCCTTTTTCTAATCCCATCATCTCTTTCTTTATCTGACTCGTCCGTCACCTGGAGTCACCAAAACTACCACCACCACAATCACCACCACCACAATCACCACCACCACTATCATTACAACAACAATAATAATAATAATAATAATAATAATAATAATAATAATAATAATAATCTGAAGAAGACTCCCGATATCGGCCAAGTATAGACTCTTAGCCGGTAACACTGTTTTTGTTTTACACACGTTGACAGACTCTGGGAGTTCCCGAAGGCAGTAAGTAGGTAAGTAGACGGGTCGGTCGGTCGGTCGGGTAGGTAGGTAGGTAGTCAGGAAGGTAGGTAGTCAGGAAGGTAAGTAGGTAAGTAGATAGGACAGCAGGTAGGTAAATAAGTAGTCAAACAGGTAGGTAAGTAGTCAGGTAAGCTCCCCACCTCTATGAAGCCAGCAGAGGTACTTCAGGGCATCCGGCTACATGTTTAAGAGCCAGACATCCAGAGGGCGGGAGTGAGTGAGTGAGTGAGTCAAGTCTGCTACACATTAATAATTTTAGTTACTGTTATTATTCCCTCGAGGCAGAATAGGCATTATGTTATTCTTCTTGTTAGTATTTCATTTATTGCCCTTGTTGGTAGAAGGAGACATTTGATACGTACTTTAACTATGGGTCACAGACAGACAGACAGACAGTAGTAAAGCATAAGAATTAAAGTAAGCTTCCGTACCCACCTACTTGCATCATGTGTATATTAGCAAAATGATCCCATTACACTTCTCCCGGGAGGCGGAGGCTGAATGTGAGAGCAAGCAAGACCCCCCACCACCCAGCCCTCACTCACCCCTCTCTCCCAGACACTCCTCAAACCTTCCTCTCTCTCTCCCCTCCCCCTCACTTCTTGCACCCCTCATCCTACCTCCTATACACCCCTCACCCCCACACACCCACCCCCACACACCCACCACCCACGCTCAATCCAATCCCTGGAAATGTCAAGTATTTTGGATCTGACGATGAAAGCTCTAGACAGAATCTCGTCATGGCAAACACGTCTTGAGAGAGAGAGAGAGAGTGTTTTGGCTGGCGTGATATATTTAGTTATTTATTACAAGTTTAAAATGAAATGGCAGCTATATTACAAGTTTAAAATGAAATGGCAGCTATATTACAAGTTTAAAATGAAATGGCAGCTATTGAGTTATGATGAATTGGTTTAGCTTTACCTTCCCACACAATATTCTCGATCATTTTTATAGTTGATTATTATAGCAGTTTTATTATTATCATCATCATCATCATCATTATCATTCATATAAGTCACCAACATCATCATATACAGTATATACATCATTATACTTCTTATTTTATTTGTGAACCTGGATAATGTTGGCGAATATCGTGGACACACACACACACACACACACACACACACAGTCAATACTCCCCATCACAAACATATACTACACAATAAACAAACAATGCCTGGTATACAGAGCCAACAAACATCACTACACAAACAACAAACACACTCATAGAGACAACAACACCCCAACATACAAACATTATTTTATACACAAACAACAAAAAGCAAAACACACAGACACCCAACACCCTTTAGACAAGTAAACAAACATACAAACAAATAGACAAACCTACAAACAAGTAAACAAACATACAACCAAGTAGACAAACGTACAAGTAAACAAACATACAGACAAGTAAACAAACATACATGTAAACAAGCATACGGACCGGATGTTAAGTCAGCCTCCTCTTCCTACCACAAAACTGCCTCTCCCTCCTCTCTTTCTTCCTCTTTCTTCCTCTTTTCCCCCTCTCCCCTCCTTCTTCCTCTCTTTTCCCCCTCTCCCCCTTCTTCCTCTTTTTCCCCCTCTCCCCTCCTTCTTCCTCTCTTTTCCCCCTCCCCCCCTTCTTCCTCATTTTCCCCCTCTCCCCCTTCTTCCTCTCTTTTCCCCCTCTCCCCCCTTCTTCCTCTCTTTTCCCCCCTCTTCCTCTCCTTCTTCCTCTTTGTTTCTTCCCACTTTCTTCTCTCTTTTCCCCCCTCTTATTCTCTTTCCCCTCTCCCACCCACCTTTTTCCTCTCTTTCACTCCCTTCTTTCCACCTCGCTCTCTCTATATTTTCTTCCATCTCCCCCATCAAACTCTCTCTCTCTCTCTCTCTCTCTCTCTCTCTTTTCATACTCAGGTGTCAAAGTCAAGTTTCAAATTTCCAAACATAATACCGACTGTGCACAACGAGAGAACACACACACACACACACACACACACACCTGACGTGTTTCCCCCCCTTATAAGTACACACTGTTAATGATGCTGCAAGATAATGAACAAACTACGATATATTTGACTTGGTTATGGAGGTAAACTGAGAGGGAATAAATGGGTGGTTTGTGAGAGTGAGTGGGGTGAGAGAGTGGGGTGAGAGTGAGTGAGTGTGTGTGTGTGTGGGGGAGAGTCAGGGAGGTAGGGAGAGTGTGATAGAAAGTGAGTGAGTGAGGGAGAATGTGAATGAATGGTTGAGAGAGAGAGAGAGAGAGAGAGAGAGAGAGAGAGAGAGAGAGAGAGAGAGAGAGAGAGAGAGAGAGTCTCTTTATCGTTATCATTCTCTTTAACTCGCATTAACAGGTAATTAACGTATATAATAGTACAATTCTTCTTCTCCTATTTTCTTCATTCTTCATCTTCATTCTTCTCCAATCTTCTATCTTTTTCGTCTATCTTCTTTCTTCTCCCTTCATTTTTCTTCCTCTTCTTCATTTTCCTCCCTTTCATCTTTCTTTCATCTTATTGTGTTATTTTATCATCGTTTCTCCCATTATTATTTATTCCCCGTCTTTTCTCACCATCAACACCATCGTCTACAAATCCTCACCAGCTCCTTGAACGGTGTGGTGATATGTTATCCTCACCTGTCAGGACACACACACACACACACACCATGACCCTCCTCCCAATTTATTACGCAAATATATAATCCTTATACGCTGATATATTTCAAAGGGAATTCATCACCCAACTTTAATATATATTTCAATAATTTTCACTTCAAAATTTTCTGCTCGAATGCTGACTTGTATTTTCAGGTAAATATTGTAGTTTGAGATATAAAGCAAATATTCCACTTCACTTATGATATTAAAGGGTATAAGTACTGTAACAGGTGAAAAAATTATAGGAAAATAGTTAAATAATTGAATAAAAATGATACATACATACACACACCATATCAAACCATACACACACCATACCATACCATACACACACCATACTATACCATACACACACCATACCATACCATACACACACCATACCATACCATACACACACCATACCATACACACCATACCATACCATACACCATACCATACCATACACACACCATACCATACACACACCATACCATCCCACACACACCATACACCATACCAAACCAAACCCACACCATACCATACACACCCATACATACCACCCAACATACCATACACCTACCACCATACCATACCATACACACACCATACCATACCTACACACATACCATACCACACCTACTATACCATACACACACCATACCATACACACACCATACCATACCATACACACACCATACCATACCATAACGTAACATAACATAACACCGGACACAAATATCACACACAACAGCCTTTAATAAACAACAGCTGTTATAAAAAGGAGAGTATTAAAAAAACAGGACCCCCTCTCCCCCCCACAAAAAAAAACTGGCATAATATTACAGGAACAACGATAAACGACAACAAAAAACGGGAGGCGACTGAGGGGAGACTGTCAGATATTGTGTTCTATGTCAGGGACTAAAGAAAACGGATATGTATGGAAATTATTTAGTGTTTTTTTTTTTTTTTGGTGTATTTGCGACCAGGAATATTCAACTTCAACTAGAAACTGCAATAAAGAGATTAAACAAAAATATAGACACAAAGAGGAATACAGTCTACATACATACATTCATATTTACATACATACATAAGCATACATACTCTCGAAAAGCAAACATTATTCCCTCTCATAAAAATTCCCATAAAATCACACTCACAAACAGCACCCAGACAAACACACAATCTCACGAGTTGCTCCCCTCCCCAAACACAAACACAACACAAAACCATACGGTACACACATCAAACAACCCCTTTTCCCTTATACAAACACACACCTCTCTCTCTCTCTCTCACACACACAAAGGCAAGCGTCACAGTGCAGGCCAAATTGAGACAGATTGATGAGGAAAATATGGATAGTTCCAGCTAAGTTTGGCCAAGATTTTATGACTAAGTTTGTCTTCCGCTTCATAAACTTCCTCCAGACAAGTCGAGTTTTTTTTTTTATAGGAATATTGGTTGAGTTTTTTGTGTTTAGTTTTAGCTGGGATTTTTTTGTTTTGTTTTTAGCGTAATTTATCAATTTTGTTGTTTTATTTACTTTTTTTTTTACTTTATATACTGTTTATAGGTCTGTCTGTCTGTCTGTCTGTGTGTGTGTGTGTGTGTGTGTGTGTGTGTGGTTCAAATCCCAAGAATCTTCAAGCTTTTTAAAGCGACAAAATATTCATCCCTTACAACCTTTCCCATATCTGCGAGAAATTCCTTAAAAATTTGCGACTAGAAAATTTCAATGGCACGTCTCCGAACTGATTCGACATCTTGGGAGGGGAGGGGTGGGGGGAAGGGAGGGGGGGGGGGGGGTGGGGGTATGGGAGGAGGGGGGTTGGCAAGATATTTCCCTATCCACCAAGGATTTCCCTGTTGACCAGACATTTATTTCCCCCGTCGACTGAGGTAAAACATCAAATATAAATACATGTGTATCCTATAGGACCCACCCCCATCCCCACAGTCCTTGGCTGCTATATTCCCCCCATTAAAGAGAGTCCTTTGGGCTTCTTAAATGCTTAAATAACAAACAGGGAATTGTAGTTCTGTTTATTCCTCCAAAACTTGATATTTTCTTACAATTATTTTTCCCCCTACAAAAATCAGTCACTAAAACACCTCCAATTCTTCCTACAGTCGCTTTATAAAACATCAACATCAATTTCCTTGTTTAGTCTTACCGTAAAACTATTAATCACATCTCAAGTATCATTTCCTCTTCTTCCTCCTCCCTTTCTTCTTCTCGGGTTTCTTTCGTAATTCATCATCATCATCATCATCATCTTTCAGTGTTCTATCGTGTTGCTTTTATCATTTATCTCACTCGGGCAATATCATGGTCCCTGTCTGGTTCCTCGAGGCCTTTACTTATTAAGAGAGACTGTGTGCTTCATCTGATACCACTTAAACCCAAAATTTATTCCATTTTCACCATTTAACCCTAGAACCTTCGCTGTCACCACTTAAAAACATGACCCCTTCGCAGTTACCACTTAAGCCCAAAACTCTTTCCCCGCTCATCTACTTAATCCCTATACCTATCCTTCTCTATCCTATACGGCCCTTCTAGCCAAGGTGGTGTGTGTGTGGGGGGGGGGGGGGGCTGCTGGTCACTCACTCACTCACACGCAATGTTCATCAACAACAACAGCCAGCACACACACACACACACACATAACCCTAAGTTATTACTGTTGTATTTGAAGTGTGTGTGTGTGTGTGTGTGTTTTGTATGTTGTACATATGAATGGGAGTATTCCTTAATGTTTATTTGATTCCGTGTATGAGTACATACATACATACATACATACATACAGACATACATACATACATACATGGAGTGCAGTCGAACTTGCCACCCCCTCTGTTCTATTATTAATGCATCCCTCAGACAAAGCAAATGCCCTAATGAATGGAAAACCGCATTTGTCACCCCCTATCCCCAAGGTCCCCACCCCACAGTCCCCTAACGACCTCAGGCCAGTTGCCATTACCCCCATACCCAGTCTACTGTGTGAAGACTTTGTTTTTGAGTGGTCATTTGCTAGTATTTATCAGTCAATTGATCCACAGCAATTTGGCAATATGAGGACCTCCTCTGCATTACACTGCTGATATAGTTTCCTGGATTTCTTGCACAAAAACCTGCAGAAACGTAAGACATCACTGGCCGTTGCCCTTGTTGACTTAAGGAAGGTTTTTGACCTTGTTGATCACTGCATTGTTATCAACAAGGCCATTGCACTAGGGCTGCCCACCAACCTGGTTTCACGGCTCACTGATTTCCTGAGTGAGCGTCGTCAGGCAGTCAGGTACCAGGGTTCTGTCTCCACATTCCAACACCTCACCTGCGGTGTTCCCCAGGGGACCTAGATTGGAGCACTGTGCTTCCTAATTGTAAGGGCGGTAACGAGCAGGATGGTTGTTCGCCGCCCGCTTGCTTGTTCGAGTCCCCCACTTGGGAGGGTAGACGGAGGTGAGAATGTGACTGCTGCCTCGACACACACAACACAGAGCAGACACTACCCAGCCGTCAGCTCAGCTGTACTTGCACCCCGCTGTTCGTTCAAATTCTGGTTGTGATCTCATCATAGGTCCTGGACTCATGGGCTGTTTCCCAGACCTTCACAAATCGACTGTCAATCTCCGGACACCTACCCCAGCTACTACCGCAGCTGCCACGTCTTCGCCACTTCCTCCACACCGTCTGTGCCACAGAGTTTCTCCTGTGTAGCAAGACATCGCCCGCCGGCGCCAAGTGAGGAAGCTGACTTGACCTTCCCCCTGAGAGCAGATCACTGTTTTCCAGAACCTTCCCCAGGGACGCCGCTGTAGGAAATATCTGTTCATTGTTTGATTCCATTAATTGTTTGACTCCCATAATTGTTTGATTCTCTTAATTGTTTGATTCCATTAATCGTTGACTCCAGTAATTGTTTGACTCCGTTAATTGTTTGACTCCCGTAATTGTTATTTGATATTTGTGAGTGGTGTCAGAGTTTTGAGTTATTTTCTTAGTAAAGAGATGTCAATCTTTAACGGTTGTTTGTTATCCCTCAGAAACCCATGGTTCTTGACTTTCCTCTTATAAGATCCTGATTAGGCTGGCAAGAGATTTCTATCGCTAAGTCCCAGGCCTTTACACTTATCCTGATCAACGACGCTCTATCGGACACTCCTCACAGGTAGAAGTACGTGGATTACTGCACTGTGGGGGTTACAGTGGACCACACCTCACAGGAATACTCATCGCTACAAGACACCCTGGACAGGCTACAGGCATGGACTACGGAGAACAAGGTCACCATCAACCACACCAAAACCGTAGTCATGCACATCAATACCGCCACCACTCCAGTGCAAGCTCCAGCAGTCACAGTGGGTGCCCATCCTCTCCAGTTAGTGCAGTCTGCCAAACGCATGGGTGTTACCATAGACCACAAACTGGACTGGAAGGCCCATGTATACAACACAACCAAGGCAGCCTCGTACCAACTCTACATGCTACGACGACTCAGGTCACTTGGGGCACCCACGCCAGAGCAGAGGACTATCTACAACGCTTTTATTCTCCCCAAACCAACGTATGTGTCACCAGCCTGGTCGTCTTCTCTCAACTCTACCCAACAACGTCAGCTAGAGAAGGTACAGAAAAGAGCCTGCAGAATCATGCTCGGCGCAGACTACTCCGGCTACAACAACGCTCTCTCCACCCTGGAAATGCCATCCCTCAGGGACCTCCACCACCAAGTACTAGCAAGGTTTGGCAGTGGACTACTGCACCACCCTCGTCATCGCCACCTCCTGCCACCGGCAGTCCCCCGCCCACCTCGTGCAGTCCACCACTACAACAAAATTCAGCCCATAAGAGCCCGCACTGATAGATATAAGAATAGCACCATCCCATCTATTGTTAAAATAATAAACAACTCCTGATTTATGTACTGTACAGCCCTGTAAATGTATTGAACGCACATCATTATGTCTAAATCACATGTAAGTTTGTATATTTTCAGCCACCGGCTGCAACTCTATTAATAAACCGTTTATTATTATTATTATTATTATTATTATTATTATTACACACACACACACACACACACATATATAAATTCAACAATCAAGACATAAAACACAGGCAATAACTTCATGGCCACATTAATAATACATAACACTGGCAGGCCACTGAGCATGGACCTCACATTTCAGCTGCTCCCAGGTTATTTCCCCGTAAAAGTTCGTTGGGTGGCCAACACACAGAGCCGACCACCACCACCCGACTGTATCATCAAGTTCGGGTGGCCAGCACAGAGAGCCGACCACAACCCGGCTGTACCATCACACCACATCCGAAAAAGCCGACCACCACCAGGCTGCAGCATCAAGTCGTGTAGTTTTTTGGCGTCAGTAGCACCAGCAGCCTCCCCCCACCCCACCCCCCTCCGTGTTGTAGGTAATCTCTAAAGTGTGCGCTGGTAATGCGGGGCAAAGTACAGGGGGAAGACCGCCTCCCCCCCCCCCCTCTCTCTCTCTCTCTCTCTCTCTCTCTCTCTCCAAGTGGCCGTGTTGGTACAAGTTTATATTTTTTTTGTACATTTCTGGAATTTTTCTTTATTTGTTTTCTTTCTTTTGTTTACATAACTTGTATGGAATCCTGTTTATTATTTATGATAATTGAGAAAAAAAAATCAGTCACTTTTTTTTTTGTAACGAAGAAATATAATTTGACGTAAAAAATATTTCATTTTTTTTTGGGGGGGGGAGGGGGGGAGGGGGGTAATATTATTCAAGAATGTAGAGAAAAACAAAAATCACATTATGGACACCACATTTATCTACAACATTCGGGTATAATAAAAGAAATAAAGTGTTGGTCTCTCTATAAAAAAAAATGAAAACAATCCAATATCATTTAAATCCAATATGAATAAATATCAACAGTATTGACTTGCGGCCGTTCACTGAGAGAGGAGAAAATCGTGCGTTCGTGTATCGGATTTACTGAATGTGACTAATCCATACATCCGTTCGTGGAAAAAATGCGTCATATCCACCTACATTAGTACAGCAGCTCAGTCCTCATTGCTGTTCGATACAAGCTGGATATATATGGTAATTTATTCTCTATTACAGTGCAAATTGGTTCGTTATGGGGGGTGGGGGTAGTTAAGTACTTTTGAGGGCCAGTTGGTCTTAGTGCCATACTATTATTATCATCATCATCTCCTCACCACACCATCACTCCACCACTATCTCACCATACCTCCATGATCATACCACATCACCACAACTATCATACCACTCCACACCACCAGGACACACAACACTATCACACCACACCTCTACCACCATATCACATCACCACAACTATCATACCACTCCACACCACCAGGACACACAACACTATCACACCACACCTCTACCACCATATCACATCACCACAACCATCATACCATATCACCACACCACCAGGACACACAACACTATCACACCACACCTCTACCACCATATCACATCACCACAACCATCATACCACTCCACACCACCAGGAAACACAACACTATCACACCACACCTCTACCACCATATCACATCACCACAACCATCATAACACCATAATTAAGGCACATCACCACCACCACACCACCACTGCGCCACCTTTCACCGACCTCTGTTAATACACTTACAAAATGAAAATTACTGTGTGTAATTTTTTCTCAACTTCCGCTGCTGTTCTTCTCTTTACGCCCACAAACAGCCATTACGTCGCTGAAATCACTGTATTCAAACAACAATACGGAAAGTTACGTGTACATTTATGTATATATGTATATGTATTGACATTCGTATATATGCATACAAGCAATACTGTGTGTGTGTGTTGACTTAATCATACACTGGGTAACATATCTGCATAACTTTTTGGGGGTTAGGTTAGGTTAGGTTTGGTTAGGTTTGGTTAGGTTAGGTTCGTGTTCACATGGCGGGACATACAGGCATCGAGCAGTCATTAATATACGTGTGTATTTATGAATATATTGATGTATATTTATGAATACAATGATATGTATTATAAAGTCATATACAACCACAATTAAAAATATACATATATGTACATTAAACCGATACAACCACAAAAATATTCATATATATGTATTTATAACTTACTCAACGTGTGTTAATCCCCATATAGTGGACATGATATATATTTTAGAGTTATCTTCGTAAGGAAATACTAAAATAAGCTATCAAAATCAGTTTCTCTCAAGCGAATTCGTCCCATTTTCGAGCGGAATATCAAAGAAAATTTAACATATCCCAGCTTATATTCTACATAGCGCCGCGAGTTAAGTAGCAGATAGTCGTAAATTGATTCGATTGGTTTATTGTATGAGAGAGAGAGAGAGAGAGAGAGAGAGAGAGAGAGAGAGAGAGAGAGAGACGATGCTTATTGAAATGACGACTGTAATCCGATTAGACTTCATCAGCTTTATCCAGATACCTGCAAGAACGATCAAAGCTCATTCATATAATCTTTTTTTTCCCCCGGTGGTACTGAACGATCCATGAGGCTTCTTCCGTGAGGCTTTAAATGAGGCTTCAGTGAGGTTTCAATCAGGCTTCTTCTATGAATATCTGCTGGATGCTTGGTGTAAATATATTTGTTTTCTATTTTAGGTTTGATTAAAGGAAAAATTTGTTCCAAGGATCAATGGAGGGCCGTGTTAATCCACTCCCCCCCCCCCCCCCCACCCAAAAAAGAAACGCCTCGCTGCCAAGAAAATTATAAGATTAAACGGTTTACCGAGATTTAGTAAAAAAAGAGTTCCTGTGAGTTGATACGGGTACACTAGTTGACGGTGAACCAGGAATTGACGGTAAATCAGTTGACGGTGGGACGGTAAATCAGTTGACGGTAAACCAGGAGTCAAGGTAAACTAGTAGACAGTAAACCGAAAACCTACGACATGCATTCAAGATCCACCTATGTAAACCTTCATTATTTTCACGACATAATACATCTATCGGGAGGTAAACAAGCATCAACGCCATCTATCGGTATGTAAACAAGCATCAACGCCATCTGTCGGGAGGTAAACACGTATCAACGCCATCTATCGGGAGGTAAACAAGCATCAACGCCATCTATCGGGAGGTAAACACGTATCAACGCCATCTATCGGTATGTAAACAAGCATCAACGCCATCTATCGGGAGGTAAACACGTATCAACGCCATCTATCGGTATGTAAACAAGCATCAACGCCATCTATAGGTATGTAAACAAGCATCAACGCCATCTATCGGTATGTAAACAAGCATCAACGCCATCTATCGGGAGGTAAGCAAGCATCAACGCCATCTATCGGGAGGTAAGCAAGCATCAACGCCATCTATTGGGAGGTAAACGAACTACCAAGATGTTATACAGCAATACGTTTAAAGAAGTTGCCGTGTCGATTATCCACAATGACGTCATCAGAGGGTAGATATTTCTCACGAGCCGCTAATGACGTCACAAAATTGTTACGTCAGTAGTTCAATCCAGTGATGACGTCACCTGTACACACTAACGCAGAACTATCTCACGTGACAAGCTGTTCAGATCCTTGACACATAATTTGCATACTAACAGATCGCCCGTCCACTTTCTGGTTCAAGATAATTGACAGTTTTATCTGTTCCCGATACACCGTGGGAGAGTAACACTTGTCATCATATATTTTAACAACAGGTTATTCAGTTATTCATATATACCTGATAGAAAAAAGTGAAATGTTACGATCACATAAAAATTAGCCCCCCCCCCCAGTTTATTTTGCTTTATTATTCATCACCGTAATGCTATGCTATCCAAATATAACCTAACCTAACCTAACCCAGACTAACCTAACCTAACTCAAACTAACCTAACCTGACCTGGCCTAACCAAACCCAGACTAACCTAACCTAACCTAGGGTGTTTAAATCATCAGGTGAAATAATCTAGACGGGATGGAGAGAGTGGGGGGGGGGGGGTGAGGAGGACTAATTGGCATATTACCCTAATATCACATCTAAAATCGATTAACAAAACAAAAATAGAAAAAAAACGTCGACTAAGTATTTCTCAAGAATGTCTAAAGTCATTCATATCGTGTCATGCAATGTTGCCTGCTGATGGTCATGACAGTGACAGACTACACACTGCATGACCAACAGATCAATGGTGGTGCTGGGGTCGAGGAAATCCACAACGGGATACGAGGAGAGAAAAAAAAATAGGTCAATTATATCAGATGGTTAGAGAGAGAGAGAGAGAGAGAGAGAGAGAGAGAGAGAGAGAGAGAGCCATCGTTTATGTGAGGTAATAATACAGGTATGTTGGAGACAGGTGTGCAGGGTACAGGTGTGGAGGTTATTATGGAGGCAAAAGATGGAAGTCAAGGATAGAGGCCAAGTATGGAGGTTAAGGCTGGAGCTCATGGTTGGAGGTCAAGGATGGAGGGTCAAGGTTGGAGGGGTCAAGGCTGGAGGGGTCAAGGTTGGAGGGGTCAAGGCTGGAGGGTCAAGGTTGGAGGGTCAAGGCTAGAGGTCAATACTGGAGGGTCAAGGCTAGAGGTCAATACTGGAGGGTCAAGACTAGAGGATCACGGTTGGAGGGTCAATACTGGAGGGTCAAGGGTAGAGGGTTACGGTTGGAGGGTGCTGGAGGTCAAGGTTGGAGGTCAAGGCTGGAGGTCACGGTCCATGATAAACTGTCAAGCTAACCCACCCAAAAATTATCTCCCCTGCTGACGATTATATCCCACGCTAAATGGAAACTGCACGACACTGGTCTATCTGTCCTAAACCCGGGTCACTGTGGGTGGTTTGGGGCGGTGGGTGGGCGGGCAGGCAGGCTGGGGCGCTGAGGTGTTTGTATGTGAGGCACTA